>CAUYSK010078704.1:0-14406 GCA_963575035.1 Avahi laniger | reverse complement strand
GCCACAGACCAGTACCGGTCTGTGGCCTGTTAGGGCTGCACCGCAGGAGCTGAGTGGCAGCCCAGCGACTAAGCTTTATCTGTATTTACAGCTGTTCCCCATCCCTCACATAACCACATAAGCTCCGCCTCCTGTTAGATCAGCCACAGCATTAGACTCCCATCAGAGCACGAACCCTACTGTAAACTGCGCATGCGAGGGATCTAGGTTGCAGGCTCCTTTTGAGAATCGAATGCCTGATGATCTGAGGTGGAGCTGAGGCGGTGATGCTAGCGCTGGGGAGTGGCTGCAAATACAGGTTGTCACTAGCAGAGAGGTTTGACTGCACGATAAATGTAATGCGTGCGCATCATCCCTAAACCATCTTCCCCCGGTCCGTGGAAAAATTGTCTTCTGTGAAACTGATCCCTGGTGCCAAAAAGGTTGGGGACCGCTGCTATGGAATACATCTCCCTTAGCATATTATATGCTCCCTGGAGATAGAGATTCCTGGTTACTGCCATCTATGTTAGTTTCCTAGGGCTGCTAGGACAAAGTACTACCACTGGCTGGCTTAAATGGCAGAAATTTATTCTCTGCAGTCCTGGAGGCTAGAAGTCCAAAATCAAGGCGCTGATAGGGTTGGTTCCATCTGAGGTTCGTGAGGGAAGGCTCTGTTCCAGACTCTCTCCTTGGCTTGTAGATGGTCATCTGCTCCCCATGTCTCTTCTCACTGTCTTCCTTCTACGCATATCTCGGTACTCAAAGTTCCCCTTCTTATAAGGACAGAAGCCACATAAGACACCCTCACTTTGACAAACTTACTTTAACTTAATTATCTGTTCACATTCTGAGGCACTCTGAATATGAATTTTGGAGGGTGGGTGACAAGTCATCCTGTAATACCATCATCTTAAGTGCACAGCACCAAACTTTGCCTTATACACAGTAGACGCCAAAAGTGATTTCTTTGGATTTGTTGAATAAACACAGCCTCTCACATATACAAAGCACGTGTGCCAGGTACTGGCCTAAGCGTTTTGCATGCATGAATCATTTAATCCCCACATTTATCCAGATGAGAAAACTGAGGCAGTGAGAGATCAAATAACTTGCACAGTGTCAATACAGCTGAACCCGTATTCGAACCCAGGCAGTGCAGCCGGCTCTAGGGCCTGTGCTTCTAGCTGGAGCAGTCCACCGCCTCCGCCACTCAGCTGAATGAAGCATTCGGCGGATTATAACTGGGAAGTTTAGAGACCTAAAAATAACCCATTTAAAGAGAAAAATAAGTCTAGATTGAAGGGAAATATCATTTCATGGTGATTTAAATGTATCCTCTTGGAGTCATTTAACAGGAATTATGACCCAAGACCGAGCCATCTCCCCAGATGGCATTAAAGCATAAGTACCAGAGTACTTATGTCTCTTGCTCTAATTAATAACCTCATTATGCTGTGGCAAAGTGGAAAGAAAAGATCATTGTTAATGAGTCCAGGTTGGTAAATAGTGGTAATGACCTAGTTATTAAGTCTAATGCCTTAAAAATTCAGTCCCATCATGTTCCAGATACTTAATTGGCAAGATCACAAAGAAGAATTAAGTTGTTGTTGCTTGTGTGTGCAGAGAAAAAGAATTTAGAAGAAACTTGCAAAACAGGATAGCTGGTCACCAAATATGTGCAGAAAGGGAGTGAAACGGAATCCTGGAAGGTAGAATCTGCAACTCAAAAGTGGCAAAAACCCAGGGGCTGTCTTGCTGTCGGAAGGGAAAGAGAGATACCTGGAGAGAGCACCCACCCAGGCTCGGTTATACAAGTTAGAGGTTTGTCTTGTTTGGATCTGGGTGTCTAGAGCTATTTCTTGGTGATGGTTTATGAAAACTTACAGGAGTTAAATGCCTAGGTTGCAGGGTAGCCAGCCTCTGTGAGTTAGGATATCAAAGAAAAGGGACACTCTTTTGTATTTAACTTTCTAAAAACTTCAACAACCATGGACATGAACACAGAGGTATCCAAACCACTTCTTCGAGACAGCTTGAGGGCCTTCCTGATAGAATATTAAGAAGCAGCTATTTTGGAAGAATCTAGAGCTCCCACAGAAACTGTAGTGAATCGAATTGTATCCCAAAAAGACATGTCCAAGTCCTAATCTCTGATACCTGTAAATGGAAAACAGGGTCTTTTCAGGTATAATTAAGTTAAGGATGTTGAGATGAGATTATCCTGGGCTAGACTGACCCCTAAATGTAATGACAATTCCTTAGAAGAGAGGAGAAAGGGAAAAAGAAAGACAGAAAAGAAGGCCACATGAAGATGGCGGCAGAGATTGGAATTATGAAGCCATGAGCCAAGAAAGTCACTAACACAAGAAAGTTACAGGAGTCTCTAGAAGCTAAAGGAGTCAAGGAAGGATTCCTCCTTAGAGCCTCCCAAGGGAGTGCAGCCATGCTAAAACCTCGATTTAAGATGTCTGGCCCCCAGAACTGTGAGAGAATAAATTATTGTTTTAAGACACTAAGTTTATGGTAATTTGTTATGGCAGCCCAGGAAATTAATACACTAACTTTGGGAATTGAATGTAATTTCAGTATTACATGCAAAGTCATCAGGGCTCAAAGAAGGTCAATGTGGTCAGATAAGGCTCCTTCATCCACTTTGCCAAGCACATCACAAGCACATAGAAATATGCACACACGTTCTCTCTCTAAGTAAAAAATTAGCTATTCACCTACATCATAAAACACTATTATCAGAATTACTTACATTTTATGCATGAGTTAATCTTTTGACCACAAAACTATTTTGGTCCCAACTGTTTCTGATGTGATATCTTTTTAAATACCACACATTAGGCATTGTGGTATGAATAACTGAGTACTCAGAGAGAACACATTCAAATGTAAGCTGCTCAATACGATGGGTTTAGTTAAGTTACCAAATGCTTTGAATCCCAGTTTTAACACCTCTAAAATGGAGATAATGATATCAATACTATTTACCTTTGAAAGTTTTTGTGAAGATTCAAGATAATGTATATGAAACATTTAGCATGGGGCTGAGACATAAGAGGAGGAACTCTATAAATAGTTGTTATCATTATTTTCAAATATTTCATTGTCTTAGTAAACTGAAAACAGTAAAAATGGTGTAACCAGGAAAAGAGCAACCTCTTTAAGTATTCATAACATATATATTTAAAAAAATATTGAGGTATAAAATACAGAATAAGGACTTCTGCTTATGGCTGCAAGGAAGTACTAGAAACCATATTTACACTCTCATCCTAAACAACAAGAAAACCAGACAAACTATATTAAGTATCAGTTTTCAGACATTAGACAACAGGCATTTCAGGACTGTGATTCCTGCAAACAGGAAGCAAACAAAATTATCCCTATGATTATCCTAGCTTACTGCCTGGAGGCAGTTTTCAGGCAGCAGAGCAGTGGAAGAATGCAAACAGAGCTCATCAGTTTCACTGAGGTGAGGATACAGAGACTGAGGTTCAGGGAGCCATGGTGGCTAAAATTTGCAGGATAGAGTATAGGAAAAGATGGAGCTGCACAGAAAACAAAACAAACAAAAAACAACTTCCAGGGAGACCTGTAAGTCTTTGGAAGAGTACTAATCTTAACATTCATGAAAGGAACTACTCAAGGCCAGGAAAAGCATCATCAGAAACTAGTAGGCTCAGTCATCTCCAGAACCCACACAAGGCTGGGGGATAGTTCGTGTTCTTACCAGCTAGAGTGTAACCTTATATTACGAGTAGGGTACTCAAAACTTAGCAGTGGGACTAAATTATCCCTGGACTAAAGCATGTTCTGGATCTAGGATGATCAACTTGTCTTGATTTGCTTTGGGCTTTCCCAGCTTTAAAACTAAAAGTTCCACTTATGAGAAACTCTTCAATCTTACTTTTAAACTGAAAACCCCAGTGTCCTGGGAACCTCCTTAGTTTTGGGCAAACTGGATTAATCAATTGCTCTATCTAAAATTGTCCCAAGAAAAGCTTAAAGGCAAGCTTGGAATGGATAAAGCTCATTCCAGGTAACTTAACTGTATCCCAAAACAAAGTACACCACTGTTGAGAGGAATATAACAAAATGCAGCACCCAACACAAAGAATTCGTAATGTAAAACTTATGGCATTCAATCATAAATTACCAGGCATACAATGAAGCAGGAAAATATGACCCAAAATAAGGAAAAATCAACCAATAGAAACAGATCCAAAAATGAGAAAGCTGATGAAAGAGCAGAAATGGAAGTTAAAACAACTATTATAACTATGTTCCACATTCCCAAGAATGTGGAGGAAAACATTAACACAAGGAGGAGAGAAAGGGAAAACACAGATAATGGAAAAATGGAACTTCTAGAGATAAAAAGTACAATATATAAAATATCAAATGCACTGATGGGGTTAACAACAGATTAGAAATTGCAGAAGAAAATGCCAGGGAACTCAAAGAGAAAGCAATACAAACAATCCAAAATGAAGCACAGAGACAAAAATACTAACAAAACAAAACAAACCCAGAACCTCAGTGAGCTATGGGGTAATATCAGTCTAATAGATGGATAATTAAAGTCCAGTAGGAGAAGAGGGAGGAACATAAAAATATCTAAAGATATTAGATATTGGCTAAAATGTTTCTAAATTTGATGAAAATAATAAACCTAGAGACCCAAGAAGTTCAGTGACTCCTAAGCAGAAAAAACGAAGAAAGTAACATCAAGGTATAACATGATAAATTTACTAAAAACCAGTAATGAAGAGAGAATCTTCAAAGTTTCCAGAAGGAAAAAATATACACTTTATATAAAAAGAAACAAAGAATGACAACCAACTTTTTTTCTGAAAATAACAAACTAGAAGAAGATGGAACAACTTCTTTAAACAACTGAAAAAAACAAAAAAAACACAACTGTCAACCTAGAACATTAAGCCAAATAAAATTTCCTTTTAAAAGTGAAGGCACAAGACTTTTTTCAGGCAAACAAAAGTCGAAAAAATTTATTGCAAGTCTAAAAAACGTTAAAGGAAGCTCTTCAGGCAGAAGGACAATGATACCAGATGGAAATTTGTGTCAGCAAAAAATGAAGAGTTCTGGATATGGTCAATACATGGGTAAATATAAAATATTTACTTTAGTTTTAAAATATTTATTTTAGTTTTAAAATCTCTGTAAGAGATAATTGCTTAGAGCAAAACATAGTACTGTATTTTTGGCATTTATAACCTATGTAGAATTTCAATGTATAACAACAAGGACACAGAGGATGGGAATAGAAAATGGAACTATATTATTGAAAGGTTCTTACACTGTATATTAATATAAAGTGAAATAATATTATTTGAAGGTAGATACTGATAAATTTAAGGCATGTATTGTAAACCCTAGAACAATGCCTTTAAAAAGAGATATAGAAAAAGTAAACATGGTGAAGTGCACAGTGTTTAAGTTTATAGCTTGATGAATTTTAATTTATTTAGACTTGTGTAATCAATACTCAAATCAAGATATAGAAGATTTCCAGAATCCCTGAATGCTTCCTCATCCTCATTCCAGCTGGTCTCACGATGCTGCCACTTCACTGTCTTCTATCTCGATAGATTAGTTTTGCTTGTTCTTGAACCCAATATAAATGGAATCTCGATCTCTTTCACTCATCATTACACCTGTGAGACTCATCCATGCCACTGTGGTTAGCAGCATTATTATTTTTTTTACTTCTGTGTTGTGTTTCATTGTCTGAATATATAATATTTATCCATTGTGCCAATGATGGACACTTGGGCTATTTCTAATCATTGGATATTAAGAAAGAAGTTGCCGTGCACATTCTTGTACAGCTCTTTCAGTGGACATATACCTTCATTTTCCTTGGGTATGTACCTAGGAGTGGAATTGCTGGTCATAGGGCGGGCATATGTTTAGCTTTAGAAGATACCAACAAAGACTTTTCCAAGGTGATTTTTCCAGTTTATATACCCATTAGCAATATAAGAATTATAGTTGCTCCATGTCCTCTTCAACACTTGGTATTTGCCAATGGTTTTAATTTTAGCCATTTTGGTGAGTGCGTAGTGGTAGCACATTGTGGTTTTAGATTGCATTTCTCTAATGATTAATGATACTGAGCATCTTTTTATGTACTAATTAACAATGTAGATAATGTCTTTGGTGAAGCGCCTATTCAAGTCTTTTGTTCATATTTGTATGTTTGTTTGCATTTATCTTAATTTGCAAGAGGTATGTTAAAACATATTTTATACATAATTTCTTTGTTGGATATATTCATTTGCAGATGTCTTCTTCCATTTTGTGGCTTATCTTTTAAATTTCTTAATTTTTTAAATGAAGAATACACACGTATATATATATACATATGAAATACAATTTAATAATTTCTTTTTACAGTTAGTCTCTTTATTGTCTTTAGCTTAAGAAATAATTCCCATGATTATGTAGACACTCTCAATGTTTCCTGCTAGAAGCTTTACTGTTTTATACTTTACATTTAGGTGTGTAATCCATCTAGAATTAAATTTTTATATATGATGTGAGGTATAACTCAAGGTTCAATTTTTTCATGTGGTTATTTAATAATACTTTGGCACAATTTATCCAAATGACCATTCTTTCTCAGTAGAATTGCATCGGTGCCTTTGCCAAACATCAAGTCACTTCACAGGTGGCAGTCTATTTCTAAATTCTCTAGTCTATCCTATTGATCTATTTGTCTATTCTTGAGTCTGTTTCAAGTTCTCTCAATTACTATTGCTTTACAGTGAGGCGACATCAGGTAGTATAATATTCAAAGATGGAAGCTATCCAAACAGGCCCCAGTGATGATAGGACCAAGGACAAGATAGGATGACCACTCTTTGTTCCCCCCAGTTTTCCTGTTCACCCGCTCCAAAATGCACACAAACACTGGGCAACCAGATGACCTCGAAGGCTCCTCAGTGATATGACTGGCTGGACAGAATGCATTCCATTCCCTGTTTTGCATCCAACTCACTATTGCAACCAGACCTTAAAGGTAAAACAGTTTTTTAAAATAAATAATGAAAATAAAAAGCTCAGTCTTTCCAGCTTTGATGACAATGAAAACAATTCCCGACAGCTTGTGAGTGAGTTCTGCTCATTGGGAGGTTAGTAAATGGAAGAGAAATCATTTCTGTCCTTTTGGCTCACCACCTTTACTGAGGAACGGTGCCTATGGCATCCCACTAGGCCATATCACACTCCCCTAAACATTTCTCCGTGCTTTACAAACGAACCTTCACGTTTCAGCACAGTTCTAAACGTTCTCTGCTATTTTAACTTCTTTTCCACCTTGTTGAAAGCTTGAGTCCACTATCTCATTTGCATTATTTTTTGCCTCTTTATTATTAGCAGGGGCATTTTCAAGAGTTTCTTTCCCTTGTTTTTAACAGAAAAGAAAAAAAAATGCCATAATATATTGCTTTGGAAAATAAGGACAACTGCACGTAACTTTGATGGTCAAGATTCTGTCTTAGGAGGGAAAATAGCTATGTTCCACATTTGTAGGATATGACCTCTAGACACCATTAAAGACTGGTAGGTTTTAATTCTTTGGTTTATGGATAGGCTGGTATGGGCATAAACAAGGTGCTTGGCATTTTGCTACTCTTATTAACAACCAGGTGTGGGAGGTTTTCAACACTGATCTTAATGATACCTGAAAGTACTGGACTATCTGAGTTTTCCTGTTTGTTTATAACTTTTAAAATATTTACATAGAGAAACGAAGAAATAGTGGAAAAGGAATTGGCTTTGAAGTCAAATCTTGAATTTGAAATTGACCCAGTGCATGGCCTTAAGCAAAGCTTCTCACTTTCTCTCCACTTTAATTCTCTTCATCTTTAAAATGAAAGAGCTGTAATTAATTGAGTCAATTATCTCTCTGGTCCCTTTCATTTTTATGTGTCTCTCTTCCTCAACCAGTGTCCCCAGTTATCATCAAAGAAAAAATAAATCTACTTTCACAGATACCTTATGAGAAAGGAACGCCAAGCGAGAATATTTTTATAAGAGAGCTCTTGGCACACAGTAGGTATTCAAAAAATACTTGTTGAATAAAGTATTATTTTTATATTTTACAGATGAATGGACACGTACACATGTTAAGTAACTTGCCTTCTGAAACTCTGCCGTGACAATGAGGAGGGTGTTTCCAGGCAGAGCAAGGGAACAGCTCAAACTAAGTTTCTATGAACAGAAGCACAGGTGAGAACACAGGGCTGTGGGGTCGATGGATGGTGTGATGTCATTTGTAGCTGGGATGTGGAGTATACGGAGAAACATAATAACAGACAAAGGTGAGTTGGAGACCAGTTCACGAAGATCTGAATTTCCTGTGAAAAAACCTGAATATCATGCTATTGCTGCCATAACGCATTACCACAAAATTAGTGCTTTCAAACAACACAAATTTATTATCTCACTGTTATGCAGGTCAGAAGTCCAAATTAGTTCAGTTGGTTTTTTGTTCTGTTTCACAAGGCCAAAATCAAGATGTTGGCCAGCTGAGCTCTTATTGGGAGGCTCTGGGAAGAATCTACTTCCAAGTTCATGCAGGTTGTTGGCAGAATTCAGTTCTCTGCAACTGTAGGGCTGAAATCCCTGCTCCCTTGGTAGACGTCAGCTGGAAGTCTCTCCCAGCTGCTTAAGACTGCTCTCCTTGTCATGCTAAACTCCCATCCTCAAACTTGTCCTTCTCACTCTTTGGATTTTTCTAACTTGTTAGAAAGGCTCTTTCTCTGCCTTTCAGGTCTTGTGGAGTTGGAGGGGGTCTACCTGGATACTCCCCGATCCCCTCCCTATCTTAAGGTACGTGCTGTAATCACATCTGCAAAGTTTCTCTTGAGTAACATTTTCACAGGTTCCAGAGATTAGGGGGTAGACATTTTAAGGGGCTACTGGGAAACACTAATGTCTGCAGGGGAGGGGTGTGATTCAATACTAACAATATTAATGCAGCATTCTTAAAGTTCCAGGCTCTGTTTTAGGTGCTAGATATAGTTGGAATCATAGCCACTGAGAAAATCTCTTCTACAGCCCCCTGGATCAGAAGGATATATAGGATGAGTATCCCTTATCCAAAAGGCTTGAGACCAGAGTGTTTTAGATTTCAGATTTTGGAACATCTGCATTATAGATATTAATACTTAATGTTTGAGCATCCCAAATGCAAAAATCAAAAAATCTGAAATGCTCCAATGAGCACTTCCTTTTAGCATCATGTCACTCAAAAACGTTGGGATTTTGGAGCAATTCAGATTTTGGATTTTTGGATTTGGGAGCTCAACCTGTGTAAGCCACTCGTGCCAGTTCCATGAATGTACACGTGCATGTACACACACACACACACACACACACACACGCACGTGCGCACGCACGCACGTGCGCACGCACGCACAGGAATAGAGATGGAATGCATTCAATTTCCTGTAGGGTCTTTGGCTGCATTCTCACCAGCACTGGCACCTGGCAAGTATGGAATGCCAAGCAGATAATATTACCGAAAGCATGGGGTATTCATGTCTAGTTACTAATAATTGCATTTGCGATAATAATAACGTTGATGACAGCATGGAAAATGATGATTGCAATCATCATTACGATAATAAGTTGGAGGATGCCATTAGGCCAAAAGATCAATAGAAAAGAGACTGAAATTGGAACTTGGAATGGGATGGCTGAGTGGAATGTACACAAGAAACCAAGAATGTGTGGGAATGTGAAGGTAGCAGCTATCAGCCTTGACCGTGAAGCCTGACTGAAGGAGGATTTCGACACAAAGAGATGTTGTCCAGAGTTTCCGAGAAAGGCAAGATGCTGGCAGACAGCTTGGTCTGGCATCCAAGGGTGACTGATAAGATACTGGAAATTCCTGTCTGTTAGCAAAGATGTATCTGCCAGATTGGACCCTTAAGCCCTTAGCATGTGCCCCTTTCCATGGCCTTAGCCACTCGGATATTTTGTAGGAGGAGAAACAGAGAAAGAGACAGAAAGACAGACAGAGACAGAGAGACAGAAGCCAGCACTCTCTAGGACCTCTCCTAACGCTAGAACAACTTCTGGCCCTCTGCCCTATTCCATAACCTTTCTTACTACACCTCGTAAAGCGGAGCTGTTAATCTACTGCTCGGGACATCACAACGCTGCATTTGCTAGCGGGCAGGGGCATTGCTGGGTGTGATTCTGGCTTCCATGTTCTGCCTCTCTGTAGCTGAGCGTCTGCTGATCTGGGTGGTCATTGTGTGAACCTCCTCGCTCCTGCTTTGTAGCTCTTTAAATAAGATGCTAGCCTCAGTATCCAACTTTCTCTCCACAACTCTCTCTCTTCCAATCCTTGAGTTGGCAAGAATAAATTCTGATTCCCAGGAGGCCCAGATGTCCTGCTCTATTTCCATGATTGTGCTTGTGGTGCCATGTGACTATTGAGTAACAGCAGCTGCATGGCCAGTTAGTAACATCCACCAGTGAGGTTTGGCTTCAAGGTAGGGTAAGAGGCTGCATAGCTTAGGTCTAAAGCCCAGACTAAGGGATTCAGCCCTGCTTTTGCAGAGAACCCTGCACTGGGAGTGGTGCACCTAGGCCAACAAACACTGAACAGCACTTTAACAGGTATTTGCACTTCCTCCTGTGTTCTCAGCTACTGTAGCAACCTGGAAGAAGAGGAGTAGGGGTGGTGGTGGAGACTGTCAAGGAAGGATTTAGAGCATTCCTGAGTCCTCTAGAAAGTTATCATCAAAATTCCACCCTAATCCCTAACAGATTGGTATGTTTACTCTTGGGAATGAAACTGTTATTAAATTCCTTTTTTAAAAAAATCCAGCATTCTGCATGTATTGCAATCTTCTTCACTTCCTAAGTTCTCTCACAGCCAAAAAGACTCATTCAAAGAATGCACAAGAGCAGCAATAATGCAAAGAAAACACAAGCCCTCCATGGCATATAAGGTCCCCCATGAGTTAGTCTGGTGAACTCCTTGACCACCCACTGTTCCTCATCACCCCCCGCCCCCCAGCTGTAACTTGCTCAGCCATTGCCACACTGGCCTCCTTCCCATGATCAAACACACTGAGCAAGCACCGGCCTCCTGTCCCCGCCACCCACGGAAGCACTTCCCTGAGCAGGCAGCATGGCCACCTCCTCATGGCATTCACAGCCCTGCTCAATGGCACCCCCAGAGGCCCGCTCCTTGGAGAGCACCCTGCTGGGCTCCACACCCCATCCCCTTGCTTAATCTCCCTCCCTCCCATAGCACTCATCCCCCCTGACATATGTATTTATGTCCCTCTCCACCAAATACGCAATTGTCCATCTCTCTCCCTAGAACAGCTCTGCAGGGCAGAGATTCTGTCTGTTTCAGTCGCTGCTCTATCCCAGTGCCTGGTGTACGGCAGCAGGTGCTGTCAGTACCACTGAATCAATCCATGCTGATTTTGCAGACGTCAAAGATAAGGCTGAGGGAGGCAGGGCAACTTTGTCCCAAGTTCCACCTTGGTAAGTATGTCAGCTGGGACTCCAAGCCAGGCCGCCACTGTTCACACGGCACCAAGCGGTGGCAGTTATTTGAGGCGACTTGCCTTTGCGCAGAGCTGGGCCAGCTCGGGCCTTGCTTGTGGCCTGCAGTCGCCCTTGGCTTTCACCTTCCTGGGTCTGCTGCACATCAGCTTGCTGCATCTGTCAGCAAAGCCCACGGGTCCCTGCCCCTCCTCCACTCTGCCTCTTCTGACTGCCCCGCTGCTGGCAGACACTTGGCAGGTGGCCCGAGGCCTGCAGTCGGCAAGAACTGCTTCCTGTCCATTTCCTGGCACAGGCTGTATTTTTAGCTCCCAGGGCTTGGGGGGATCAGTGACTTCCTTCGTTGGCATCTTGGGGCTGAGCTCTTTTCCACCAGTTCAGACTCACCTTGCAGACAAAAAAAGGCTTTGGAAGTTTGTATGCTCACTCAGTGGCCCATGGCAGACAAGGAAATCTTGTTCAGGAGCATTTCAGTGGAGGCCCAGGGCCACTGGGCCAGGCCACCTCCCTGCCATGCTGAGCACCCAGTTATGTGGGCAGATGCAAAGGCATCTCCTGCCCACCAGAAAATCATAATATTCCTGTACGTGTGTGAATACAGAGAGTGTGTGCGTGCGTTTGTGTGCACGCACGTGAATGTGAATAAAGAGTGTGTCTATGTCTTGTGGGTAGGCAGGGAGAGATAAATATATAAAACATGTCAAAATAAATATAAAAACAGAAAAAAGTCAAAATGATAAAACCCACATTCCTAAATGTTCATGTAATGGAATATTCAAAACTAAGTGGAGTTTACATTATATGAAAAAAATCAACAGCAGTGTTTTGAACTGTATAAAGTGTTTGGTATAACTTGGTGGTTTTCAGGATCAGACCACAGGAGTTTGATTGTGAGCTCTTGTCCTTTCTTGACATACTTTAGGCAAGTTAGCCCTTGTATGCCTCTGTCTCCCATCTGTAAAATGAGGCTAACAATGGTGCCTCGTAGGGAAGTTGTGAGCATTAAATGAATTAAATCCATGAGAAAGCTCTTAGCAAGGTGCCCAGGTGAAAATAAGTGTGCAATGAATGTTAGCTATCATGGTTATATTATTTAATATGAACGTCACAATAACTTCTTGATATAGTAGTAGGTATCAGCTTCCTCATTTATCGATGAGCAAATTGGAGAGCAGAGAGAGCACAAAAGACTCGGCTGAGGTCACAGAGCTGCTGAGCCAGAGAGCTAGAACTTGAACTCTGTTCTGTCTCAGTTTGCATTCATCCATTCATTCATTCCAGGTGGAGAGACCAGCAAGTGCAAAGACCCGGAGGCTGGAGTGTATGTGCAAAATTCAAGGAACAGCAAAGAAGCCAGTGTGGCTGGAGCAGGGCTGGTATGGAGTAAGGGAAGGAAATGGGGCCAGAGAGGGGATGATGATGGATCATGGTAAGATGTTAGCACCATCACCATCCTCATCACCATCATCATCACCTTCACCAGCGGCAATGAAGATGGTGATTCTTCTCCTCCTTCTGGTTCTCATTCTCCTCCTCCTCCTCCTCCTCCTCTATCACCATCACATTTGCCAGCGTAAGAAGTCAGGGAGTCAAGTTTGAGAAAAATACCCGTAGATGTGTTGTTCTGATTTTTCAGAAACTTAAGGGGAAAGCTGAGTTCCCAAAAGCCTAGATGTACATCTGTTAGGGGTTACGGTGGGTTCTGGTGGCTGGCGGCCAGAGGACCCAGGCGTGCCTTAATTCTGTCCTGACAGTCACCGCTTCCCGCTCAGGGCTCCTAAGAGAGCTGTACCCACAAGAAACAGCCACCCCTGAGAATCAAAGTAAAACATCCATTGTCTTTCCCCTGCGCCAGGGGAAACTTCAAGGGTGGGGAGAGCTTTTGATAGTCTCCCAAGGATAGGAAGGATATTCATCAAAGGAGAGGAGGAGGAAGAACCTTTAAGGGGAACAGGGTGGCAGGACCGCCACAGCCTTATCTCCCCTATCTCTGGAGCTTTTATAAAGTTGAGAGACCTAGAAATTTTGCTACCTGCAAAGGCAAACGTTCAGAGATTTTGAGACCACAGCTTAGCTACAAAGACAAGAAGAGTAGTTAATGTTTCCTTGACATCTACTCCTCTTCATTGCCGAGCTGGGCTCCGCATTCTGCCGAAATGTCCGGAAAAGAGAAAAGTCTGCCCACAGCTCTCCTTTCCAACAAGTGCTGTGAACTCAGAGATTGGGACAGGGAAGCAACGCCCGGCAGTATCACAGGCGGGTGAGACACTGGAAGAGGAAAGCCGGGCTGGGGCCCCAGGCAGGCGCAGGGGCTGTTTGGGGTGAGAAGCATCAGAGTGGCCAGTGCTGGGCCATGTGGACTCTTACCCTGCAGACCACAGTGAGGGTGTCAGGCAGGGACCAAATCCGCAGGTGGCAGATACAGGCCAGGAGGGTGGAGAAGCCAGGGACCAGGCAGGGGAAGGGGCTGCAGGATAACGCAGAACACCTGGCCATCATGTAGCTCAATCACCTGGTAACATCCCACAGCCTAGTAAGCCCTCGCCTGGACCAGGCCAATGAAAGGAAACCACCTGGGAGCCCTTCACATCTTTCTCCACTGGTGGAGACTGACCTGTTCCTCTCTCTGGAATGTATTTTCGCTTTGTATAGCTTCCTTCTTTTCTGCAATAAAAGCTGTTTGTGTGGAACTGCTTCCTGTCTCTGATCACTCCATGCACTGTCCTGCCTGTGATTCTTCCAAGGAAGGAGCCAAAGAACCAGGACAGCAGTCTGCCAAGAGGCCGGGCCCGGCAAGGGGACGCAGTGAAGGAGCTGAAGCGGGACTGATGCAGTTAAGTTTCTGTAGAATTTTTT
>CAUYSK010078698.1:0-68251 GCA_963575035.1 Avahi laniger | reverse complement strand
GAAAGAACAAGTTCATGTGACAGATTAATAATCCTGAACAGTTTCCTGTAACTAAGCCACACTGAATTCGAGGAATCAAAGAGTGATGCATTTTCTCCTGTTAATATGTCCATTTAAAATATGCTTTATTCCCCCCACATTACTCAGGGGGAAATGTGGACATCTATATTTGAATAGATGCAAATGGTCGTGCCCATATGCTCTCTGCACATTTGCAGGCTTGTAAAATGGAGCAGCTTTAATGTCTAGCAAGTATTCTCCCCACGACCAAGGCAACCGTTCTTCACTATCAACAAGATTTGGTATTAGCTTTGTGATTAAATGCACATAAAATGCAATTACCGGGTACACTGACATTATTGAACCATGTCAAACACGGATGTGTTTTCCATCTATTCTCATCTGCATGGACATCTGTAGTTATGCTGGGACCCCTTCAACATACATTCTACTAGAAGGAACAAAGCCTGAACCAAATTAACAACTAAAACACTAACCACTCTCACTGCAGGCACCCCTTCTGACAGTTGTTAAAAGTGATTTTCCAATTATTAACCATATATACCACACTGGAAGGAGATTCTTTAATAATTGCTTTAATTCCCAATCAAATAGTTTGGCCTTAAAAAACTTTCTCAGAGAATAGACAAATGCTGAGGAAGAGTAAACACAGGACAGAGAAGTGCCAAAGGAACTAAAGAAGATACAAAATTAAAGAAGGAGGCAATCATTTATCAGTGTATTAGCCCACAAGTCTTCCCAGTCTTGATGCAGAGCACCCTTTAAATCTTGCTGTATGTACGGCAAAAAAAAAAAAATTCCCTGCAGTATCGCAGGATACACACGGCTGCCATTGATGAGGGCCGACGTCAAAGGCAAAGTGAGCTCTTGTATTTCGGGAGAAACAACTGCTATCGGTGGCAGGTTGACTCTTCTGGCTGTGACAGAAAAAAAGAACAGTGACTGAACCCACATCGTGTATGCATATGCTATTGCCCAAACAAAATCATCTACTTTCCAAAAATTGGTTATATTATAAACATCCTGCCAAGAAAGTGTTTATCCTACAGGCTCGATCATGGAGAGCACTTTATAAAATCCGGAGTCTTCCTATAAATTTTAGGAGCTTGTCTGTACATTCATATTTTTGTATGTAGCCCAGGCTCAGTGCAGATGTGTAGTGATAACCAAGGGGCTAGTCCGGAACGTGAGCAGGAGCTATAGAACAGGAAGCAATGGATTATAGCTCCACCTCCTGTTAGCCGGATCTTAAATCTCTGACTGATGAAGCTCCCCTGCCGCATCATGCTTCAGCTATAATAATCATCAGGCAGAATATGCGAAAGATAGACCTGACGGCCCATCAGGAAAAGGCTGGAGGTGGAGTTGGCCCAGAGGAGTCCTACCTCAATCGTGCATTCTGTGCCCACAGCCCAGCTGAGGGGCAGCGGAGGCTGAAGGCCAGACCACTTCTGCTCACTGAGCCAGGGCTGTGCCCACCCGGCCAAAGAGCCACCTAGTTCTAATTCACAGGAATGCACAACCTATGGGCTAGTGGTGAGCTTGGAAGCCCATGGCACACATTGGCCCCTGACCCCTTTGTTGCTCAGTTGAATGTATCTGAAATGCCCCTGCTCCAAAGGTGAAAGTGAGTCATGGGAGTGGAGGTAGAAGGTAAGAGTGGATGGAGTAAATGTCACACAGAGCAGGCGAAGGCACAGACAATTTGCCACCATTCAGAAACGGCAAGCAATAGCCTTGTAGTCTTAAATAGCAGTGTCAAGTGAGACCTAAGGGTTATACAGAAAGTAGGAAAAAAAAGTGAAAACATAGTTATTGCATGTTTTTTCTACAACAGAGCCTAATGTAAAAATATATATAACCATGTCATCCAGGCACCCAAAATTGAGATAAATCTGTATATCAGAAAGCCACTCTCTTACACAGGCTCACCTGGCTTAACAGTGACGTTGATGAATGCTTCTCCAAAGGCATTTTCACTAGAAACAGCTACTTTGAGGGTATAAAGTCCTACTGACAACTGCAACATAAAAGAGCAGTTATACAAATACACATGCAAAAGACATAATGGGTTTACTACCTAGAAAAGGCTAAAATATCCCAGAAGTCATACTCCTAAATCAGCACAGAGAACAGGCTCAGGAGAAAGTCTCATTTGGATCTGTCAAGAGTCTGCCACATGTTTGAAGTCTGCATTCTTCATGTGGCCACCTAGACAGGCATTTAGCTTAGTTATAGATATTCATGGGACTTACAGAGACCTAAGTGAAAGCAGCAATTGCAAAAGTATGAGTCTGGGAAGCATGCATTTTTAACTCATAGCTCTGGTGAGTTGGCTGCTGGTGATCTGGGTACCACACTTTGACAAGCAGAACTCAATTGACATGGGGGTGATGCCCACTCATGTTACACCACTAGCTGTGTAGTCTCAGGAGATGAAGTTAACATAATCACCTGGTAGGAAACCAGACCTCTGGCAGCTAAGTTAGTTTATATAGCCTTAGGGGCCAGGAAAAGATCATGTTTCTTATGAGGTGTTCATATCTTGGAGCAATATTTGATAGTAAAAGCAATGTGTGAACTGGAATGGAATTATTGGTAACTCTAGAAATGTGCCCAATTAAGAACCAGAAAGAAGTAGAATGTCTCTAACACTGCAAGGAGAGCAAGAGTTAGAACAGGTTTTAAGCTTCAAAACAGAGATTTCTGGGAAACTAGACCCTTTCCCCTAAGCTGATACGCCAAGTAACTCAAATAAAGAAAAGCTATCTGAAGCCTATTTGACCATCTGTCTGCCTACGTACATGGTTTTTATAATTAATTAATTATTTTATTTATCTATTTAATAGTCTTGCTCTGTTGCCCAGGCTGGAGTGCTGTGGCGTGATCACAGCTCACTGCAGCCTCGAACTCCTGGCCTTAAGCAATCATCTCACCTCGGCCTCCCAAAATGCTGGGATTACAGGCATGAGCCACCGTGCTTGGCCTTATTCATTTATATTTATATCTTTTATGCATTTATATCCTTCTTTTGACCTTACTGCTAAACCTTTTGGGGTTAACAGCTAAGAAGGCATTAGCTGAATTCTATGGAGTGCTGTCAAACACACAATCTCCAGTTACTTACTTGAGAGAGGTTAAGAGTTTGCATGTGTCCTTGTTTTATTTCACTGTGGTAGTCTACAGGGTGGCTTATTAAACTCCATTCATAGCTGTAGGTTGTTTCTGAGAGCAAAAAAGAAATATGAGTAGTTATAAATTCTGAGAGGTTACTATATAACCTGTGTAGAGGGAAAGAGATAATAGCCTCAAACTCAGTATCGATTACCTTAGATATACTAAACTTGACTTTCAACTATCATCCAAGTAAGGAATGACATTTTTATATCTTCTTAATATAAAATTTATTTTTTATTATAAAAACATACAGCTTATAGAAAATTTAGAAAATGAATAAAGTTAAAAAAAACCAACTCCCTAACCTCACTGTTAGTATTTTTTTTTTTTTTTATGAGACAGTCTCACTCTGCTGCCCAGGCTACAGTGCCGTGGTGTCAGCCTAGCTCACAGCAACCTCAAACTCCTGAGCTCAAGCGATCCTCCTGCCTCAGCCTCCTGAGTAGCTGGGACTACAGATGCATGCCACCATACACAGCTAACTTTTTCTATTTTTAGTAGAAACGGGGTCTAGCTCTTGCTCAGGTTGGTCTTGAACTCCTGAGCTCAAACGATCCACCCACCTCGGCCTCCCAGAGTGTTAAGACTACAGGTGTAAGCCACCACACCCCGCCGTCACTGTTAGTATTTGATGATTTCCTTACAGGGTGCTACATGTGACTATCCATATAAGTTTTAACATAGTATAATCCATGGTATTTTTCTCCTTTTAATAAAAGACAAGGAGATTTCCATTCATTTGATCTGTTGTAGGGGTTTATTTAGGGACACAAGAATAGAGTGAACATCTCTATGTTAAGATGAAGCTATCTCCCACCTTCAGATATTAGTGAACTGTGAGGTATGTCATCTCAAAGGATTCAAATGCAAATGCCAAATATTATCATCTGTTTATAAAATTTTGACCCGTATGTGATGGGGGGAAAAAATGAATCAAACATCTTAAGAATGAGTCTATCATAATAAAGAACGCATTTGACAGGCCACGGGGACCAGCCAAATGTTCACTGAACAGCAGAGCACGGACAAGTAGAAGAAAGAGCTTTTTGAGCAACATTTTTTGAGCAGCTGGTGTGAGGTATCCTGAGAATCTCAGAGGCATGTTGCCAACTCTGCAGTATCTGCGAGCAAACCTTTGGGTGCATGCCACCTTCCTCTCCTCGCAGTGGCATCTTCCCAGGCTCTGTGGGCAATCGCAGGTCAGGATCTTGCATGCGGCAACCTCTCCTGCTCTAATATACCACTCTGTTTTGCACTGTCAGAAATTTATGACTTTCCATCCTGGCTAATTAAAGGGATATGTTCTGTACTTAATTTCTTATACTCTTACTCCCCCATTTTAAATTATTTCAATAAATTTTGATGCTTAGGACAATCAAAGCCTTGTCTTCCACCCTCGTTTGTGTCATGCAATATGTGAAAATGATTCAACGTCGTAAACAACCTGTAAAGGCCTATTAAGGAAGAAAAGAAGGCCTTTGCCAACCCTGGTGGTCCCAGAGGAAAGTCAAGCTCTCACCTGCAGGTGGCGGTGGCACAACAAAGGCCTTCAGTTCAACTTCATTGTTGGGTAAAGTTATTATTAGGTTATCTCCAGCAGACACCGTAAGTTCTTTCACTAAAAGTTAATTAGAAATAGTACACGCCATTATATAATATAATGATGTCACGTTACTGCCCTACAATAGATCTATGTTTAACATCCATAAAATAAAAGAGTACATGTTTTTGTAATAGTTCTTCAGATGATTTTACCTGAGACAATTTTTTCCTCTGGCTAGTAACTGAACTGTGCCCTATATGATGCTGCGGGGTTTAACACCATCAATATAAGTCGGCACTGCGAAGAAAACAATGGTTTAAATTGACTGAGCAATGTGTCGGGTGACAAGGTTGTGTGAAACAGGTGGGGTACTGTGGATTGGGCCTATTTTCCCTCTTGCTGCCAGCTTTTGACTCCCTAGTGTGAGCTGTTTTTAGTTATAAAAAGATTGAGTATAGGCACAAGTGTTTCTGTGTCATTAGTCACACAACACTCGGTTCTGATAGTAACCTCATGAATTACTGCTAATAGCCTTGCTCTTGGAAACTTTCCAAGAAAAAATCCAGTTGACCTCAATATAAGACACCTATTTTAACTCAGGCAGCAGGAACGTTAACTCTTATCAAGAGCGTGTAGCCACTAAATAAGCATTCAGAACAATACTCATTTACTTTCTCTATAACCAGGATTACATTGATATATTCATACCATGGTTCTATCAGTTTGACTCGACTGGACATTAGTTTCACTTGTAAAATACATTGTAATATGTCAAATACCACATAGAAACAAGTAAAGATTTAAAAAAAAAAAAAAAAAAAAAAAGCTGAGTGCACTCCAGAGGGATGGATTGCTTGGAGATGTCAGAGAGACAGGTTGCTTGTTTACTTTGCTCTTCTCTGAGTCCTCAGCCCCCCAGGTGCTCCCTAGACCATCTGCAGAGGCTCTCCGTGGCTTCTCTGGCTCCTCTCTCCTGCCACTTTCACTAACTCTCTGTCCTGAAAGTCAGCAATTGCAGACCTAGAAGAGACATTGGTCCAAACCTATCATTTTATGGAGGGGGAAACTGAACCCCAGAAAGGCAAAGCAAGCTGTCCAAAGCTATATGGATAATTAGCAATAGGTCCACTAATATTCAATTAATTTAAATGTTTTTATTTCAACACTTACATACCAGATTAAGCCATGCCAGGCACCAATCCAAGGGCTTTAAAACGATCCATTCATTTAATCCTCATAATAACCCTACATAATAAGTTCTATTAGAACCCAAAGATCCTCCTTCCCAGGCCGGTTTCCCTTTCCAGGTACCACATGGCTTCTCTTCCACCATTATCCTTCTCTGTACTCAAGCTCAGGATCACAGTGAAAAAAAGAGTCAGAGAAGGTAATCTCCAAAATACATGACCCACAGAAAAGCTCAGGAAACGTGACCCTTAGGTCTTGTATATTCTAATAACTTCTTTATTAGAAAAATCTAAGGGAAGCTTTTCAGTTCTCATTGTGGCCTCTGCAACACATGGCGCTTCGATTACTTCTTCCTTTTTGAAACTATAGGAGACCAGAATATGCCAACCCAAAATATGACTGTAGGAAACTAGAATATGCCACTGCAAATATGCCTCTTTAGTGTAAGTGTTATTCCAAGTGATTCTTTTGAGAAACAGCAGACAAGGAGAAGCTCTGAAAACGGAGTAGAAGTCACCCTTTTTTGAGGGGGATTTACATCCATAAAGGAAATGTCATTTCCCATTTGTAAGGGTATCTTCCTTTCTGTACCAGGAAGAGAAAAATGACTAAATCCCAAGAAACTCATTTCAATGGAGAAAGCAGGGACTTAACTCTGCATAACAAGCCTTCCTCTTGCTTACCTTTCTTCTTCTGGGCACCTTCCAACACTTGCCTTCCCCACACCTTTTTGTTTCAGTTGAAGATGCTATATAAACTGGCATTCATTCTAGCCTATCTCTTTGAGATTCACCCATCTCCCTGGATAGCTCCCATGTACATATGAAACATACATGTTAATAAACTCCTGTTTGTTTTTTCTGTCTTTTGTTACAGGGGTCCCAGACTAACTTAGAAGGATAGAGCAAAAATTGTTTTTTTCTCCTCTACAGAATTCTTTCCTCCTTTTCTTCCCTCATTCCATGCTTTCCTTTTTATCTTCCGCCCCTTTGGCATAACCACCCAGTCAGCTCTGTAGGCTCCCTCTGCTCTTCCAGCTCCTTATACAATGACATCCTCGAAGTTCCACCTTTCTGCCTGGATAATCTCATATTGCCCGCATGTCTGCAATTATCACCTGTATACCAATGACTCCCAATCCTTTATCTTCTGCGCAACCACTTGTCTAATTTCAGTTCCATACGTTCATATATCTCAGAGTCCTTTTCCTTCACCCTGACATTCAATCACTCATCAAATCCCAATGATTCTGCTCCTTTACTATCTCTTGAATCTAGTTCCTTCTCTCCATCACTGTAACCACTCACTATAGCCTTCTAATGGGTCTTCTTACTTCCAGTCAACTCCAAGCTATTTTCTTAATACAAATCTGCTCATTTTGCTTTCCTGCTTAAAACCATTCAGTGACTGATTCTCTATATCCATCCAATAAAGCACAGATTCCTTAGCACAAAATACATGATTTTTCAAATTCTTGCCCTGTTTACCACTCTAGTTACATCCACAACGAACTTCTTACAGTTTTTCCAAAATTTCACATAAGCTCTTGTACTTCTCTTCTTTTGCACAGTAATGAATGAGATGATGGATGGGAAGCACCGAGATGGTGCCTGGCCCTCCAGAAGTGCTCAGTGAATGTGATAATCGCTGTTGTTACTACATATGTTGCTCCTCAACCTGAATGACAGGTCAATCCCATTTTTGCCAGCTCACTCTCCCCTAGCATCATCTCCTCTGGAAAGGCTTCCCTGGCCTCTCCTAGTGAGTCAGGATGCCCCTCTCTGCTCCCATAGCAGCCTCTCACGGCACTTACCATATTGTATCAGAACCATCTCTTTACCTGTCCGTCTCCTCTCCTGGACTATGGAGTCCCTGAGGGAAAGACAATGTCTTAATCATCTTTTTATTTCCAGTAAGCAGCACCGTTTCTGGCACATGACAGATGCTCAAAAATGTGCCTGGAGGGAATGAGTAAACTTTAAAAGTTGTCACTACCAAATCTACAGCCTGTCTTCAGCACATTTCTCCCAACTGCATTTTTTAGAAGTTACCTGTCCTGAGAGTAGTCGTAGGAGATACGGGTCGCTCAAATAGGGTGGACTCAGAGGGGACAGTGCTCGTGGGAAGTGTTGGGATGCTGTGCTCTGTGCTCCCCGGGCTGACTGTGAGTGCTTGGCTTTCCTCCATGGTGGCTGGGCTGAACTCCAGGCTGGCTGGAGGAGGATTATGGGAAGGCATTAGAACCTATGAGATCAATTACAAGAATAAACTGTTAAGAAAGAAAATAGTTGAACTCTTCAAGCACCACGATGTCACTGACCTTTTTCATAAATTAGATTAAGTAATGTTCGAAAAACTATGAATAATATTATAAAACTCTGGAACTCTAGTAGACCATCTCTTTCAAATAGTCTCTCTGCTATGTACTAAAAATGTAAGGCAACTGTGAGTTGGACAATTAGTATAGATGAACGAACACACACACACACACACACACACACACACACTCAATATAAACAGTGAAAAAATAATTATAGTAGCCACTGAACTAATCAATGCAATGGACTAAATGTTTGTGTCTCCCCAGAATTCCTATGTTGAAATCCTAACCCACAATGTGATGGTATTTGGAGGTAGGGCCTTTTGGAAGCAATTGGATCATGAGGGTGGAGCCCCCATAATGGGATTAGTGTCATTATAAGAAAAGGACAGAGAGCTAGCTAGTTCTCTTTCCTCCATGTAAGGGCACAGCAAAAAGATGACTATATGTAAACCAAGATGGGGGCCCTCACCAAGAACCTGACCCCGCTGGCAACTTGATCTCAGACTTCCAACCTCTAGAACTGTAAGCTATAAATATCTGACATCTAAGCCACCCAGTTCATGGTATTTTGTTATAGCAGCCCAATCTAACTAAAAAAATCAGTACGAAAATAACTGAAGACAACCAAATAATTCAACCGTAAACAAGCTTCTAGAGTAAATGATCTCTATTCATACTATCCATTGTGTATAAACTATAACTTGAAGTTATAGAGTTAGCCAAGTAAAAGTTTTTAAATTAAATATTATGTGCCAGAGGGAAAAGTTTCATAATATGATAATAAAATGCTCTTCTGAGACTCAAAATAGCCAGTAACAATGTTGGGCCAGGTAAATAAAATTTTAGGCTAAGAACATAGGGGACCCAAAGGGGATATGTACAGTGAGAAACCCATAGGAAAAAAAAAGTTGTAATTCAAATGCAAACTTTAGAGTGGTCATTGGTGTTTATTGAAAGTACAGCTATTCTTTTCTACCGTTGAGAAAAGTGAGCAAGGACATGGCATACTTTTTGTGACTAGAGATGGGATCACTGATATCATTACGAATGTTAACTGAATCCCCACTAGGTGCTACATATTTACTAGGCAACTAGTGAAACCTTCTGCATCTAAATTTCTAAAACTAAGGCAAAAAAAAAAAAAGCAATACATTTAAGATATATTGATCAAACTAAGAGAAATCAATTGACCAACATTTTAAAAAATCAGGTAGTGGGTCTACCATAACTTTGAGATGCTTAATTGCATTCAACTTTCAGGCAGATGGGTTTGTGAAGTGAGCGCTAATGGATAAAGCTGTTCACTGAATCGTGCTTGCTAAGAATAGTATGAAATTCAGAATCACTGCAAACCAGGGCTGCCAGTAAGGGTCCACAGCATATTACAGTAGAGCCTCTGTATAGGATAAACTGGATTTTTTTTTTTGTATCAAGTCCTGAAAAATTATTGCCAAGTTGAAATAAAGAATGAAGCTAGACAGTGGTCGAAGAAATTAAGGCATCTTGCATGAAGGTCCCAAAGCCACCAGGAAACCCTAGTCCTGTTCTCTAAAACATTCACTTTCCCACCAAGCTGTCTCTCCAGGCTGGAAACACAGGTCAATTCTTACCTTCACTGTTCAGTAAACTATCCATGACCTCCAACACAGAACTCCTTGCTAAGTTATCAGGATACGTGGTTCTCTCTTCAACATACCCTCCAAAAGAAAATGGATCCTCTATGGAAGTAACTGAGCACCAGCATCTCCCATTTCAGCCCTTCAACTTTAGCTGGGTCTCATCAATAAAAGTCTCAAATGGCTCTTGTTTCTATTTTCTCTACTCGTATTTGCTTTGAAACAACTTGTTTTAGGTGAATCTGTATGGTCTTGTCCACTTGAAAACACAGCTACAAGAAAATGTCCTTTATCCTCTACAAGTTTGATCTTGATTTGTTTTTCCTAGATGTCCTATTCAATGGCATTATTATTATTATTTTTTTTTTTTGAGACAGAGTCTCACTCTTTTGCTCGGGCTAGAGTGAGTGCCGTGGCGTCAGCGTACCTCACAGCAACCTCACACTCCTGGGCTCAAGCAATCCTTCTGCCTTAGCCTCCCGAGTAGTTGGGACTACAGGAACCATGCCCGGCTAGTTTTTTCTATATATTTTTAGCTGTCCAATTAATTTCTTTCTATTTTTGGTAGAGACGGGGTCTCCCTCTTGCTCAGGCTGGTCTCGAACTCCTGAGCTCAAACAAACTGCCCGCCTCCGCCTCCCAGAGTGCTAGGATTACAGGCGTGAGCCACCGCGCCCGGCCAGGCACTTTTAATATTTTTGGAAATACGCTGAGAAATTGTGCTCTAGAAAATCTGTGCCAATTTCTACGTCCATCAGCACGGCATGTGGGTTCCCACGTCGCGACACTCTCGACGGCGTCAGAGCCAAAGTTCTTTACTTTCGCCAGCCTGGCAGGTCAGGAAAAAGGGACTTTCAGACATGTTTGCATTTCTGGACCGGAGTGGAGTGGGGCGTTTTTGGATCTTTTGGAGCTATTTTTATTTCTTCTGTGAAAGCTCATTGGCTTCCTGTCTCCTCCTCCACCTCCAGCTTTACGAGGTATAACTGACAATGACCATTGTCCACATTGATGGTGCACTGTGATGTTTTGATGCTCTTGGGCTTTGAGTCCTGTAGTAACCCTGGGGGCTGCAACAGCAGATCCTTAAAATTTAAAGAACTCCTGCAGATTAACTTTGCACGCACCAAATGCTCACTGACCAGTTTGTCAGATGAATTAATTTACGATTTAACCTGATTTCCCTAAAGCAATTTCAACCTGCTCTTTCCCCAGGTCATTTTAAACTCTCAGTGCAAACCTCTCGCTAGGACCCCACGCCTGCTGCGGGCTCCGAAAGGTGGTTCTAGAGACACCCTGCGGCTGGAAACCAGGACATGCAAGGTGAGAGCCTCCTTGGCTTTGAACGTGGACGGGGAGGCCCCTACGGATGTTTCAGTGACAGGTTTTGTCTTATAGCTTTGTCTCATAATTCAAAGTTTCACCCACAACAACAGATGATCAAAATAAAAACTCACTGACAGACGGCCCGCCCAGAGCACTCTGCCAAGACACTGGGGAGGCTCGTGGTTCTGTAACAGTTCTGGGAAAAGCTAGGAACAGGGTGAGGGACGGTCGGGGTCTCTTGGGTGTCCGTTTCCCATGGAAATGTGGTGCCTACCCCAGCCCGGCGTGGAGCTGACCGTGAGCCCTCCCTGGTGCCCGTGGCCTCCCTCTCCGGCTCCTCTCTCACCCAGAAAGCTTCTCCCAGGAGGTCACCTTTGTGGGGCAGCCTGGTCACCAGCTGGCACAGAGTGAAGGCCTGGAGGCCACCTGAGGGGCGTGGAAGGGACCAGCGCCTCCGCCGGGCGAGAGCTGGGCGGGGCCCCCCTGGGTTTGGGATTCCACACGCTCTGCCCCCTGGGCCGGTGACCGTCACGGAGATGTTGCAAAACGGGGTTGTTGCCACAAACAGCATCTGAGCCCCGGGAGTGGGGACAGGCCGCGCAGACTCGCACAGTGACCCTGGGAGCTCATGTGACCGGGAGCAGAGCCGCCTGGGAGGGAACAGCGTGTGCAGACGGGGTGTCGGGTCTCCCGCCCAAGAACCGTCCCACCGTCCCACCCGCCAGCCACAGCCGGTCTCTTGGGCACAGAGATGACAACTGGATCTGACTGGCCGGGGCGGGGAAGAAGGGAATGGGGGATCCGGCAAAGTGGGTGGCTCAGCCACCTCGCACCTGCAGGGATGGCCACGGTCAGAAAACCAGCAACAAGTGTGGGCAAGGGCGGGGTGGAGCTCAAACGCTTGTGCGCACTGGCGGGAGTGTGCGGCGGCCGGGACAGTGTAGAGGCTCCTCAGAAGTTAAAAACAGAATTACTGTGTGACCCGGCACTCCCGCTTCTGGGCAGCCACCCAGGAGAACTGAAAGCAGGAACGCGAACGATGCGCGCACGCCCGTGTCCACTGCGGCAGTGTCCGCAGGGCTAGAAGGTGGGAGCAACGGCGTGTCAGCTGACTGATGCACGGACAAGCGGAACGTGACGTGTGCCATCTTCGGAACAACACTTCACAGCAGAGTGTCACAGTGGAGCATCACTCAGCCTTAAAAGAAAGGAAACCCTGACACATGCTCCAACGTGGTGGACCGTGATGACATCATGTGGCGGGAAGCGAGCCAGGCACGAGGACAAATGCAGCGTGTCCCACACGAGGCCCCGCGCGGTCCAGTCCTCCGAGACAGGCGGGTTGGCAGGCGCGGGCTGGGGCTGCAGAGTGAGTGTTGGGTGAGGACAGAGTTTCGGTTTGGGGAGACGAGACAGTCGTGCAGATGGATGGGGCGATGGCCACGCACCCTGTCAATGTGTTTAACGCCACGGAACCGTGCGCTGGAAAACGGTTAGGATGGTAAAGTTTTGGTTATGTGTGTTTTGCCACAATTTAAGAAATGGGAAAAGCCCAGGAGTGTGAGGTTGCTGTGAGCCAGGCTGACACCACGTCACTCCAGCCTGGGTGACAGAGCGAAACTCTGGGAAAAAAAAAGAAAAAGAAAAAATAAGCAAGTAGCCGCAGAGGCGTCAGATCTGGCCCATGGGAGTGGCTTCCCCCTCGCCCGGGACGAGCTGCGTGACTCCCTCATGGGGACTCCTCGGCTCCACAAACTGTGTCCTCCATGGCTATCCTGCCATTGAATCCTCGCCTGCCGGGGCCAGGGCTCCCAAGGCCACATCAGCATTTGGGACATGCCCCGCTTTCCTGCGGGCTGGACACTGTGTGGAGAGGCCAAGAGGCCACAGGCCCTTGGTGCAGGAGGGAGGTCCGGCAGCCGACAGGAGCCTGTGGACGGCTCCTGGGGCTGGGGCTGGACAGTGCTTCAGGACCCCAGCCCGACTGGGGCTTCTGGAAGATCTCCCGGCAGGGCAACGCTGCTGCCAGAGAAGGCATCGTGGAGCTCTGTGTGTCACTCGGGCACTGAGGCCACCTCCCCACGCTCCTGGCCCAGAGTGAGGCAGCTCCAGCTCCGGCTCCGGCACAGAACCACGGGCACAGCCTCCGGAGTCTCCCAGCTCGGGGAAGCCGAGTCACTGAGACCGCTAGTGGCTGCCGAGGCTCAGCCTCAAGGGCCTGACCAGAGACGAGTTTCTGACCTCGCAGCGCCCTGTCTGGAGGAGGTCGCTGAGAGCGTGGGCTGGATTGGATGGGCGGCTCCGCGTGTGGCCCATGCCGTGGGTGGCAGTCACCGTGCTGAAGTGGGGACACAGGAGGGGGCTGGTGGGAGCAGGGGAGGGGCTTGAAGTGAGAGCTGCCTGGTTCCCTCTCAGTGCTGGGTGTTGGGACATTCAGCCCCAGAGCCCAAGACTACCCTGCACAGCCACAGGAGTGAGGGTGCCCAGAGGCCACCTGTGAGTCCCCACAGTGTGGCTGGGGCCTTAGGGAGCGAGGTCGCCTCTTTGTTCTTGCGACTGACAGCACGTCTGTGTCCCACCTGCCCTGGGAAACACCAGGTGAGGGCTGAGGGCCAGGCTCCGAGGGTCATACCAGCCTCAGATGTCCAGGACCGCGCAGGCCCGGGAACTAGAGTCCGTCTTGGTCACTCACTGGCTTCATTGGCTTCCTCCAGCCATCGCGGGTGGGTGTCTGGGCACGGAGGAGCCCCCAGCGTCCAGCCCCAGGCTGAGGACAGGAAGGGACACGGAGCAGGGACCTGCAGCTCTGCTGAGCAGCCCTGCCCGGGCCCCACTGTGCCCCCAGCCAGCCCGGAGGGGCTCCGATGAACCCTCCTATAAGTCCTGGATCAGCTGTCTGGCAGGTGTGCAAATGTCTGGCACAACTCACACACAGTGGAAATCCGACAGCCCCCAGAAGAAGCAGGGGTGAAGGGAGCCGTGAGCAGAACCTGTGGCCTTTGGAACCCTGGGACCCCAGAGCCTTGAATGTCTGCTTCACGTTGGATTTTACACGACGTGGTACCATGGTGGCCATACTGTGCGTGCTGAGTTGCAGTGAGAGTGAGCACAGACCTGAGACGCAGCAAGGTTTGTGTGTGCTGACTTATTGCTGCTGTTTTCCAATTGGCCAGGGATGGCAGGCAGGCCCAGGAGTCTCACGGTGGGAGCGGTTTGAGGGGCACCTGCATACAGACCCCACAGGGCAGGGAGGACGGACAGAAGCCCACCCGAGTAAATCCGAGGACTCCCACAGCTGGCCAGGTGCGGGCTGGGGTCCCGGGGAGGGAGCCCACATCCCCTCTGAGGATAGCCCCTTCTGTTCTGGTGACGTCCTCGGATAAGCCCAGCAAGCGTGAGGCCGCCCTGCCATGTGTGTGCCGGCAAGAGAGCCAGCTCCGTGGGGCCAGGGTCCTCTGGAGGACGCCAGTGTCGTGGAGCACACTCAGCAGGAAGGGAGCATGTCGGTGCATTTGAGGAACTCGGGGGAGGAACTGAAAACGTGAGCGGAGAACGAGAGTCAGCCCAGGCTGGAGCAGGAGCCAGATGCAATTTCTAGAAATGCAAGATATAATCGTTGAGTTAAAAATTCATCAAATGAGTTTTAAAAATACAGATTAGACATAGATAAAATGAGAGCTATTGAACTAAGGTTACGTATGAAGATAGTACCCAGATGGCCTCAGAGCAGCAAGGTGGAGGTGGGAGAGGGAGGTGGGTGAGAAGTGCAGGTCTCGAATGGCCCTGGGGCTCCCCCCGGGGCAGGGCGGAGCCGTGCAGAAGGGGCAGAGTGTACACGCCCTCACCTCGGAAGGCCACAGCCTGGCAGCCAGACCAGTCGGTGGCCACTTCCAGCAGCTGTAGAAGCCAGAAGACAAGGATAAGGTCTTCGACACACGCTGAGGCTACAGTGCATCCCTGGGGAAACTGTCTTCTAGAATTGGGGTAAAATAAAGGTATTTCAGACAAGTGAAAGCTGGGAGAGTTTGCCCCAAAAAGCTCTTGTTTGCAGAATTTCTAAAGGATGTCACCAACTGCAGTGGACTGAATGTTTGTGCCCACCCCCCAAATTCATATGCTGGAATCTTCACCCCTAAGGTGATGGTTTTGGAGGTGGGGCCAGTGAGGAGGTGATTAGTCATGCGTGGGATGAGTGCTCTTATAAAGAGTCCCCAGAGAGACCTCTGTCCCCTCCCACTGTGCAGTGACACAGCAAGAAGGAGCCGTCTATGAACTGGACACCAGGCCTGCCACGCCCGTATCTTGGCCTTCCGCCTCCAGACGGAGAATAGATGTCTGCTGTCTGTGAGCAGCAGGGTCTGCGGCGGCGTGTCACAGAATCCCAAGCGGACTGCGTGTGAGCCACCATGCCTGGCCCACTTTGAGCTTTGTAGAACTGTCACATCTAAAACAGAAAGGCACAGATAGGTTGGAAGTAAAAGGTTGAAAAAAAATAGCTAACAAATAGTAATCGAAAGAGAGCTCTTAATAATAGTCATTAAAGAGTACATTAAAAGGCCAGACGCAGTGGCTCCCGCCTGTAATCCCAGCACTTTGGGAGGCTGAGGCAGGAGGATCGCTTGAGCTCAGGAGTTGGAGGTTGCTGTGAGCTAGGCTGGCGCCACGGCACTCTAGCCCGGGTGACAGAGTGAGACTCTGTCTCAGAAAAAAAAAGGGCAGACAAAGCAAAACCTTTACATCAAAAGCATTACTAGAAATTGTATTGGTTTCCTGTTACTGCTGTAACAAATTGTCACAAATTTAGGCTCAAAAACGCCCCAAATTCATTATCTTACATTCCTGGGGATCAGAAGTCTTTCATGGGTGTCCACAGGCTGCTTCCTCGGGGGCTCCAGGGAAGAATCGCTTCCTGCCTTCTCCAGCCTGGAGGCACCCACGCGCTGCGGCCGGCGGACCTGTCCCCACACCGCAGTACTCTGGTCTCCTTCCTCCTCCTGCACATTTGAGGGTCTTCGAGATTATGTTGGGTCCACCAGACGATCCAGAATCTCTTTATTTCACACTCAGCTAACTGGCCATTTAACTCAATCTGCAACCTTGGTTCCCTTCGCCAGGTAACCCAGCATATTCACAAATGCCAGGGTGGGGCGGTAATCCAGCCTTATAAGATGATGCGAACCACAACATAAACAAGGGTCCATGCACCAAGAAAACGGAACCATTTTTGACTCACATGCACCAGTTAATAGCTTCAAACATACAGAGCAAACCCTGAGAGACCTACAGGAAGTGGACAAAGCCGCCCTTGCTTTTCTCGGTGACTAATAGTTGAAGCAGGCAGAGGTCGTAGGACTAGAGATTAGACACTGTAGACGGTGCCCAGGATGGGGGCTGGGGGCCAGGAGAGGCCCTGGAAGCGGCAGCAGAAGCACCCGGTTCCCGCACTGTTGAGAATGTGCCTAGAGGAGCTTGCTCAGCAATTAGAGAACAAACGTTCTTTTCAGACACACAAGCGACATGTCTGCAAACTGACCTTAACGAGCCGCGAAGCCCGGGTGCTGCCCAGCCCCTGCGCTCTGTCCACGGTGCCGTCGGGTTGGAGATCCACGATCTAAGGATCGCTCTAAAAATCCGTTTGGGAATTTTCTAGACACTTGCCGCGCCTTGTCTGGAGGTGCCATGGAGCTTCCTGTCCTTTCTTGGCTCTCGGAGCTCTCCCCGGTGGCTCCCAGGGACTCCTGTCCTCACTCTTATCTCTGTCCCACAGGAAACGCCACCCTAGCAACCACCTGTGCCCCGTGGGCTCCTGAGAACTGCAACGTGTCCTTCGAGGAGAGCAGGGTGGTCCTGGCGGTGGTGTACAGCGCGGTGTGTGCGCTGGGCCTCCCGGCCAACTGCCTGACCGCGGTGCTGACGCTGCTGCAGGCGCTGCAGGGCAACGTGCTGGCGGTCTACCTGTTCTGCCTGGCGCTGTGCGAGCTGCTCTACGTGGGCACGCTGCCGCTCTGGGTCGTCTACGTCCAGAACGAGCACTGCTGGACCCTGGGCCTGTGGGCCTGCAGGGTGACCGCCTACGTCTTCTTCTGCAACATCTACGTCAGCATCCTCTTCCTGTGCTGCATCTCCTGCGACCGCTTCGTGGCGGTGGTGTACGCTCTGGAGAGCAGAGGCCGCCGCCGCCAGAAGACGGCCGTCGCCATTTCCGCGTGCATCTTTGTCCTGGTGGGGCTCGTCCACTACCCGGTGTTCGACATGGAGGACAAGGAGACCTGCTTCGAGACGCTGCACATGGACAGCAGGATCGCCGGGTACCACTACGTGCGCTTCGCGGTGGGCTTCGCCGCCCCGCTGTCCGTCATTGCCTTCACCAACCACCGGATCCTCAGGAGCATCAGGCAGAGCGAGGGCCTGACCGCGGCCCAGAAAGCGCGGGTGAAGCGCTCGGCTGTCGCGGTCGTCCTCATCTTCCTGCTGTGCTTTGCGCCCTACCACCTGGTGCTCCTCGTCAAAGCCGCCGCCTTCTCCTACTACAAAGGGGACCCCGGTGCCGTGTGCGCCTTCGAGGCCAGAGTCTACACGGTCTCCATGGTGTTTCTGTGCCTGTCCACGGTGAACAGCGTGGCCGACCCCATCATCTACGTGCTGGCCACAGACCATTCTCGGCAAGAAGTGTCCAGAATCCACAAGGGGTGGAAAAAGTGGTCCATGAAGACAGACGTCACCAAGCTCACGTGCTCTAAGGACTTGGGGGCCACGGGATCGCCCACGGCACTCACAGACCACTACACCTTCTCGGGGCCTGTCCACCCGCCAGGCTCCCTGTGCCCGCAGAGGAGGCTGGGCGAGGAGTCCTGCTGAGCCCTGCAGGGGAGGACGGTGACTGGGCGAGAGGAGGCCGCTGGCGCGGAGCCCCCGTGTGAACACACACCACCGGTTCTCGCTCCTGCATCCACTCCCTCCGTGAGCCTCCGCCCCGTGGGTGTCCCGGCCCGGCTTTCCCACGGGGACAGCGGGGGGCCGCAGACCGCGAGCCCCAGGTGGGAGGACCTCCTCGCTGGCGGCCCATCTGGCCGGCTCCCTCGGCCGTCAGCGAACAGCGAGGCCTTGGCAGAGGCCCTGGGCAGCTGCCCAGTCTGCGTCCACGGCGGCAACTTCATTTTCTGCGCTTTTCTGCCAGCGGCACCTGCACTTCCCAGGCCTTTGGGAACCACGCCCACGGTTGCCCAGCGCCATCGCAGGGCCTGGCGCTGTGGGACAGCGGGGAGCCCGGCCCTGGGAGCCCTCGTCTGGGGCCCTGCTCTGGCCCCCGGAGGGCCGCGCATAGGTCCCGCGTGGCAAGCCCCACATGTGCGTGCCGGGAGCACGGTCAGCAGGAAATGCTGGTGGACACCCCGGGCGGGGTGGGTGCGGCTGCCGCAGGGCAAGGGGGTGCTCAGAATTCCTGGCTTCCTCGTCAGCGAGAGGTGGCCAAGGGGTCCACAAGGCCCATCAGGAGCGAGCAGGTGACTCTGCCCTGCCCCAGCCCCCAGCCCCTCACCGAGGCTGGAGCACAGGAGCAGGTCTGCGTGTCCCTGGAATAAAGCCAGCACCCTGGAAACCTCATGGCCTGGAGGCAGACCCCAGCTTCACCCTTGATGAGCCTTGCCTAGGCCAGGTCATATCTCTGCCTCAATTTCCCCATCTGTAAAATGGGGCCAATGACACCTACCTCACCAGGTCGCCAGCTGACCCTCCTTCCTTCCACATCCCTTGGCACACAAGCTGAGCAGACCCACCACCCCCCACGGTGCAGGCTGCATCCTCACACTGCGCGGGGTGGGGATGCAAGTCACCGGCTTTGTTTCTGTGAGGAGGCTGTGGGCTGCTGTTCTTCACTGTGAAAGCTATCGGGAAAATGCATTTAGAAAAAAAGCACAAAAATACATGTTAATGCCAACTTCCTTTTTCAAAGAAATAATGCAATTTTGTCTTCACAGGTTAACCTTCTTCCCCAGGGCTCTCTGGAGGGGCCGAGCCCTGGAGAGGAGGGTGCACCCCACAGGCTCTCGCAGGGACAGCCCTGATCAGGGGCTTGATACACGGGGGCCAGCGTCCTGGAATAGTCTGGAAAATTCAGTGCTTGGGCAAGAGGGATTTCGCCCTGTTCAACAGGGTGGTATCTGCTGCGGCTGCTGTACCTTCCTCAAACTCGGAGGCTTGAAGCAACAAAACTAGTCTTTGTAGTTCCGGAGGCCAGAAGCCCACGTTTTCATCTTTTCAACTACACAGCCTTTTCCTTCCAGTGTTGGATTCTGCCGTGCCCTGGCCGGGGGCCACCGTCTCGCCCCGAAGGTGGGGAGAGCAGGGCTTGGGGCTTGGAGCCACAGGGAACACTTGGCCCAGGTGAGGGCCGCAAGGACCTGGGGGTCTCAAAGTGGCAAGAAACCCACAGGCAGGTAATGCCTCCCGTGGGGGTCTCAGAGGGTGCCAGGTGTGATGGTGTGGGGGCCACATGAAATGGATGCTCGGTGGGACCCAGAGGGGACCCAGGCAGGCAGTCACCGCGGCTGGCACAGAAGTTCCGTGCAGAGACCAGCCGGCCTGGGCTTCTGGGCTTAGAGACCAGGCCACGGTCCATGGCTGGAGGAATGGTGCTCCCGAGGGCGAGGCCCAGACGGGAGTGGGCCAGGCTGCCCCACACACTGGGTGAGTGGCCCGGCCCTGTCCTGGAGGCTGAGACCCTCGGGCCAGTGGGCCGAGGGCACCAGGCTGGCTCCCGCAGGACGGGGGCAGCTGCGAGGTGGTGGGCAAGGGCCGGCCGAGGAGCTAGGGCCCTCCTGGGCTGCCCCTCAGCCGTGTCAGTCCCCAGTTCCCCAGCCACAGGCCACCTCTCCCCCCTCTGACCGCTAGAGACAGCCACAATGGGATTCCACTGTCAGTCACTGACCACGAGGCTTCACCTTGTTGTCTGACTCATGCTGCTTACAGGAACTTCTCAGGTGAGCGTGGGGGCGAGCTCCCCGCACTGGCCCCCCACGCTCCCCTGAGAAGCGAGTGGGCGAGTGAGTGAGGGAAGCAAAGAATCAGTGAGTTAGTGAATGAGTGAGGGAGGGCGGTGGGGCTGAGGAGGGCGGTGGGGCAGAGGGAGCCGGGGGCCACCCTCCGTCCTCCAGCACCACACCGACCCCCCAGGCGGACCCTAGGGGAGGGGACGCCGGCACTGTCCTCTGCTGCGTCCGCAGCTCCCAGACAAGACTCGGCCTGCCTGGCCCCTCGTGGCCCAAGTGAGGATGAAAAGGTCAAATGGCCACATGCCCACCTCCCCACATTCAGCAGGTGCCTCGGTGGGACCTGCGCAGGCTCCCTGGCATTGCCAGCACTCACCTGTGCCCCAATAGTTAAGAGTTATCAGACCGGAGGGCCCTGCGACCAGATGCGCCCCGGCTTCCCACTGTGACCAGCGCCAGGGCCAGAGCAGACTCTGAAGGGCCAGGCCGGGGATGCAGTGAGTCCCGGGAGCAGCAGCCCGCGCTCTCCCCTGCTGGGACCGCCCGCACCCCACCCGGCACCGCGGGGCCTGGGAAGCTCGGACAGTGCTGCCGGGTGTTTTGGGCTCCGGCCGCCTGGAGCTGGTCTGGGGGGCATGTCCCCCAGCCCCGAAGTCCCCCAACCGTGCGAGAGAGAAGTGCCAGGAGCCCTGGCCATGTGGGACAGCACCAGGGCGTGGGGCGCCGCGTACACTGGGACTGTAGGGTGAGGAACGCGGGAAGCAGAGCGTGCTGATGCCTCACGGCGGCTCAGCGCCATGGCGGGGGGAGCGTCCCGGCTACCCGGCTATTTCTCTGGAGCCGGGTAAAAATGCCCCGACAGCTCACTTCGGGCAGGCTGCTTCACCCCTCCGCACTTCAGTTTCTTCACCCGAAATTCGGCAGTGGAGACACACTGCCCCCCAGGGCGCTGACGGAGGTGCCGTCGGTTCCGCGCGCAGGCTGCCTGGCACAGAGCAGGTGCTCAAAATCAAGGTCAGTGTCCATTTTAGTTTTGTCACTGGGTCCCCCCAGGGAGATCCCACAGGACAGGAAGTTCACTTGTGACACGGTCTGTCTGTTCCCAGTCGCGGCCCCAGAGGGCGCCAGGTGGTGGGTCTTGAGTGGGGCCAGGCGGGTTTAGCTTCCCCATGAGGCACCGGCCCGCAGCCACCAGGGGGCAGCAGCCGAGCCGGGCGCCCGCACGACCGCTGCCTCCGACCGCCGTGCTCCGCTGGGGCCTTCCTGGCCGTCCACACTGTGCCTAGATGTTTTCTTGCCTGTGTAGGCACCCCTGGAGAACACGTGGTATCGTGTTGCGCATATGCTTTTGTCCAACTTTTTATGCTGATGTAATGTTTGATTTACAGAAAAGTGACAAACAGCGCAAAGAGAACCTGGACGTCACATTCGCGCCTTGCCTCATTCTCTCTCTCACTCTCACCTCCCGTGTAACTATTTCTTCCTGCACCTTGCCTAAGCTGCAGACTCGATGGCCGTCACCCCTCACATCTCAGAGTGAACGGACCCTCTCTCAAGTAGTCACGGTCAACCCTAAAAATCAGGAAACTGCCAGCGATGCGCGGTCCCTGCCTAATCCGGACGGCCCTGCCAACATCCCGACTCGCGGACACCCTTCAGGGGCCTTTGTGGAACGTGCCTCGCTGTAGCTTACTCTGGTCCCGTGATTTCTGCATGTCCAGCAGGGATCCCTCAGAAGCAAGGCTGGCTTCTTCTCGTGGCATCCTATGGAAGGCCCATGGTGCCAGTGTGGCCACTGTTGGTGACAGTAACTATTGTCACTTGGGTAAGATGCTGTCTGCCACGATTCCCCGCTCTGGAGCTGATTAGCAAGCATTCTGCATTCATTCTAATCAGTAACTATTACACAGTATCTTGGGGGAGGGTGTGAGATCTGCTCTGTGAGGTCGGCCTTCTTCCTGTCTCTGTCATGGGTGTGTGTCTGGTCCGTTGTGTATGGCTAGGAAACAGCACCTGAGACAGATTTACAAGAAAAGAGGTTTACTTAGCTCACCGTTGTGCAGCTGAGAAGTTCCAGGGCCCGTCCCCGGCTTCTGGCGAGGGCTTCCAAGCTGCTTCACAGAGAAGGCCAGAGGAGAAGCGAACACGTGCAAGCAGGGAAACTGAGGGAGGCCTGGCTTTGCAACACTACCCCTCCCTCCTCTTTTTTAGAGACAGGGTCTTGCTCTGTCTCCCAGGCTGGAACGCAATGTTGTCACCGCAGCTCACTGCAGCCTCGAACTCCTGGGCTCAAGTGATCCTCTTGAGGAGCCGGGACTACAGATGTGCACCCGGCATGTGTACATTCTTATGTCTGTTAATTTAGGTCAGTATGGGACTACGACCTGTAACTTTAAGTGGCTTTGTGACATGTCTCCTTATCCTTTGAGCACTTCCCTGCTTCCTGGTACGAGAGGTTGGATTTACTCTGCTGCTGCAGTCCCAGGCTCAGCCACGTCTCCAAGAAGCCCTGCTTCCCTCCGGTGGAGAATGGTTTTTAGAACCAAGATCTGAGCCTGGCACAGTGGCTCAGGCCGGTAGCCCCGGCTACTCAGGAGGCTGGGATCGGCATGGGTGGGCGGCAGTGCCGTCTCCCGCCTGGACCTACAGCCAGGCACTTGCACGCTGAGGCTGCTCCCAAGTGAGGCCAAAAACCCAAATGCAGATTTTCTTTATGAAAGAAAAAATGTTGTTCTTTGACTAGGCAACACACACACGAGAGTAATTTTCAAGGAACCAAAAGACAGACACCGAGCCTAGTCTGAGCCCCGCTTGGTGCACCACCCCGAGACAGCCCCTGGGGCCAGCCTCTTGGGCATCCAGCCTTAGACACTTCAATGCTGCCGTCCCTAAACCCCGGGCTGTGGACTGGTATTGGTGGTGGCCTGTTAGGAACCTGGCCACAGCCACGCCCCCTAGCTCACAGCACCGCCTGATCTCCTCCTCTTCCCACCCCGTCTGCCCCTGTCACTCCCAGTCCCCAACTCTATCTCCCTGTTACCCCCAGCCCCCACCCCGTGGAAAAATTGCCTTCCATGAAATCGCACAGCAGGAGGTGAGTGAAAGCTTCACTTGTATTTACAGCTGCTACCCATGGCATCAACGCCTGAGCTCCGCCACCCCCCACCCCCATCCATGGAAAAACTGTCTTCCATGAAACCGATCCCTGGTGCCAAAAAGGTTTGGGACCGCTGCTTAATGAACTTATTGAAGTAAAAACATAGAATACTCCAAAAGGGAACACACCAATGATTCAACACCCCCATTCAGATCCAGACAGTGATGGTCACCAGGCCCCAGAAGACCCGTGCTGTCTTCGGGTCATCCCCTGGCACAGTGTCCCTCGGCCCGATCTGCATTGCACGGCTGTGCAATCAGTCGTGACTCTGAGTTCGGCTTCTCTCCCTAAACACTGGGGGAATCCACCTGTTTTGTTGCGTACAGCCATGGTTTGTCTGTCCGTGTGGATGAGAGGGTGTCACTGTCGAATACTGCCTGTGTGGCCACGCTCCTGCTGGTGGGCATTCAGGTGGTTTTCAGTCCCAAGCTGTAAACATAAAAAAGTAGGGAGTGGCCGGGCACGGTGGCTCAGGCCTGTAATCCTAGCTCTCTGGGAGGCCGGGGTGGGAGGATCACTCAAGGTCCGGAGTTCAAGACCAGCCTGAGCAAGAGTGAGATCCCATCTCTACTAAAAATAGAAAGCTAGCTGGACAACTAAAAATATATAGAAAAAATTAGCCGGGCATGGTGGCGCATGCCTGTAGTCCCAGCTACTCAGGAGGCTGAGGCAGGAGGATCACTTGAGCACAATAGTTTGAGGTTGCTGTGAGCTAGGCTGACGCCACAGCACTCTAGCCCGGGCAACAGAGCAAGACTCTGTCTCAAAAAAAAATAAAAAAGTAGGGAGAGATGAATCTCTAAGTTAAAAAAAGGTTTTATTTGGGAATAATATACAAGAAGTAGGATTGCAGTCCAGGACATGCACATAGACCAGGATGGCCTCCGGTGAGTCCAGAGGACCAAGAGAAGAGTTAGGATTTGACCGTGGAAAGGGAGGTTACACGAGAATATTGTAGCCTTCCAAGAGTTGGTGGGCTCTCGCTGGCGGGTGTCCGTGGTTGCTGGAGAGGACTCGCACTCTGTGGATGACCACGGGGCCCTGCGGTTTTGGACTGGGCTTGTGCAGCAGGGTGCCAGACAAGTGTTCCTCCATAAGCAGCTGCTGTCCTCGTGTGACTCAATACAGTGAGCTGTGGTCTGGAAACATTCCGTGGAGCAGTTCCTGTTATCAGGCAGATGGTGTGTGAGGACCCCGCCTTCACCGTCTTCCCCAGCTCTGACTTGCCAGGGTTTGACACAAGTGACTCTGTTTTGAATCTGACGGCTTTCACAGGCTGTGATGAATAACTGCTATAAATTCTCTCCTACACATCTGTGTGTGAACACACACGTGCCTTTCCATTGGGCACATCCTAAGGAACAGAATGCTGAGTCGCAAGCTGCGTGTTCCCAGCTCTGGCAGAGCCAATCGATGGTCCAGCCTCTAACTGTCTTGGTCTTCAGGCTCCTCGTGGCCCTTTGTGTTTCCACGTAAATTTTAGAATCAGCTAGTCAATTTTCTTAAAAATTGGGATTTTGATTGGGATTGCATTGAATCTACAGATAAATTTGGAGATTTCTGATGTCTTTCTTTACAACAGTGAGTCTTCGGTCCATGAACCTGGTATATTCCCCCAATTATTTAAATGTTGCTACTTTCTCTCAGCCATGATTTGCAGTCCTCTGCGTAGAGGTCCTGCATGTTGGATGTTAGATTGACAGTTCTGGTGCTTTGTAAACAATATCATTATAGCTCACTGCAACCTCCAACTCCTGGGCTCAAGCAATCCTCCTGCCTCGGCCTCCTGAGTAGCTGACAGCCTAGCACCACCACTGCACCGGCCCCTTTTGGTATCTTGAGATGTTCCCCACCCCTTCACCTAGAGGCCTATTTGAACAGTGTCCCCATCTCACTCCCAGCTTTTTCTGACGGCATTTACCACCAAGGTTAGTGCATAAGCATCTATTTCCTCACCCCTCCCTTTTTCCATTACACAGAATTTCTGCGCTTGTACTTGGTTCTCAGCTGCAGCCCTGACCTGCTGGGCGTGCTGTGGGCACTCAAAAAGTGTTACTTCAACCAGTGCTTCAGGACTTTGCATCCTATTTAAGACATCTTCCACTAAGAAATTATTTTCACAAATCTCTCTGCTTTCTGAGAAGAAAAATAGCGCAGAGCAGTCTGAGCTGTGAATATGCAAAATCTATCTAGCCCAGAAAGGGGAACAGGGGACTCACTCACAGCCACACCCCCGCCTGAAGCCAGGCCCGGCGGGGCAATTGTTTAAAGGCACTGAGTTCCTGACCGCCCGTCTCTCCGTTATCTCCAAATTCCTGGAATCTGTGCTCCAAAGAACAATGTAGAGCCAATCAATAGCTTATATTATTTTAATGCAAATTCTTGGTAAACAACCTAGGAACTGCTCCTTCTCCTTCCTCAAAAACCCCCTTGTCAGCGCCAACAGCGGCGGGTATTCGGCGCAACTGGAACCCAAGCTCCTGGGTGTCGCCCTCGAACAAGCTCTGCCCCAGTCACGGGGCGTGTCCTCACGGCTCATTTCTTACCGCGAACCTGGAGGCCCCGGGGCTGCCGCTTTGCGGACAGGACGGACCTCAGAGCCCGGGCCGCCCCGCCCCTGCCAGCCCTCCCCGGCGAGAAGCCGGCCCAAGCCCCTGCGGGCCGCCCCGCTTCCTCTCATCCCTACCGCCGGCCCCACAGGTGCGCCCCAATCCCCGGCGGTCCCCCGCGCAGGCGCGCTCAGAGTCCGGCGCGCAGACACCTGGGAGCTGGCGGGGCGGGGCCAGCGCGCGGGGCGGGGCGGCCAAGAGCGCGCGCGGGCCCCAACGGCCACGGCCGCCGCGCGGGAATACACGCCGCCGAAGCCCCGCCCCGCGCACGTTTGAACCCGAGGTCCCGCCCCGCGCCCGGCCAGTCAGCGGGCGCCAGGGTGGCCCCGCGAGGCAGCTGAGTGGCGGCCGCGCGCCCGCCCCGCCCCCGCAGCGGCGCCCCTCCCTCGGCGGCGGCGGGACGCGGTGGCGGCGGACCGGCCGGGCGGGTGGCCTCGCGGTGCAGGTGAGCGTCCTGGAGGCGCGAGGGCAGCCTCGGGCTGGCTCCAGGGCGGCGCGCGCCTTTGTGAGGCCGGCCTGGCCTCGGCGGGGCCTGGGGCTCCGGGTCGCCCCGCTCCGGCTCCCGTCGGTGCCACCCAGTCGGGCGGCGCGGCCGCGGCGGAGCTGGCGCCGGGGAGCCGGCCCTGCGGACCCGAGGCCCTGCCCGGCGCCTCCCCGCGTCCCCGCGCGGCGGGCGGTGCGTGGCGGGCGTTCGCCGCGGAACCGGGAGTCCTCCGGGTGCCCTGGGCCGAGCGGGCCGCGGCGGGCGGCGATGCCTGTCCCGGAGCCCCAAGGGCGGGCGGTCTCTGGCGGGCTGCCTGCCTGGTGAGTGTTCGTCCCGGTTCCTTCCCTTTGTGCTGTGGTCGCAGTCGCGAGTCCATCTTGCGGCGGTGTCTCCCCTGCAGAGTCTGCCTGCTCCCTGCCTCGGGGAGCGAAGGACGCCGGCCTCGGGCTCCGCCACTCCCCTGCCGCCTGGTGCCGCGGGGACCGGCCCCCGGCAGGGCGGCCGGGGGTGGGAGGAGGCGGCTCCCCAGACTCCGGGCGGGCAAGTGGGCGTCCTCGCTGGGCTGCTCACGCCGTCTCCCGGCGTGGTCGGGGTGGAACTGGGGCACGTCCCGGGGACTCCGGCAGAAGTCAGGCAAGCTTACCTCCACGTTCTCGAAAGCTTCTTGGCCCTCAGGTAGGATCACCATGAAGAAATGTTGTTTTTGACAGTTGGGAGATGCACAGATGGAGTTTTCCCTGCTGTGTCTCCTCGTCTGGTTGTCTTTGTGTTTGTGTTGGGTGCACGGACAGCAGGACTGAATTCTCCATTCTTTCAAAATGAGCTGCTGGGCCTCGCGCCTGTCGTCCCAGGAGGATCCCTTGAGGCCAGGAGTTCAAGACCAGCCTGAGCAACATAGTGAGACCCCATCTCTACTAAAACTAGAAAAAATTGGCCGGGTGTGGTTGCATGTGCCTGTAATCCTAGCACTCTGGGAGGCTGAGGCGGGAGGGTCGCTTGAGCCCAGGAGTTTGAGGTTGCTGTGAGCTAGGCTGACGCCACGGCACTCTAGCCCCAGCAACGGGGAAAGACCTTGTCTCTAAAAAAAAAAAAAAATCGGTTATGACCCTTTTCTAGGAAGAGTGACAGGTTTTACCTTGGAAAGAGGACTAGGAAGTTTCCCTCAGCGTGCTGCTGGAACATGTTACTGGGGAAAAGAAAGTTTGTGCATCGTTCCAAGTAACAAAAAATACCTGAAATTAAGTTTTTAGTAATTGTTTATGGAAAATGAAGGGCAAACTCCCATACCCATCACTCTGGAGCAGCAGCCCTCGGGACTTGGGCCATACAGGGCTCTTTTCCTGTTTGCCTTTGAGGAAGTATTTCAAAGCCAGTCTGATTTCGTGATAGAAATTAACATTGTTAATGTAGATTTGCATTAAAAACCTAAGACTTGGGAGTGCTTGGCAGTGGCTGCAGGTCTGGCCGAGTCTGTCTCTGGCCATCCCAGCCCTGCTCATCAGAGCCTGCAAGCTGCATTTCCAGTGGCCTTGTGGGACTGCTGGGCCCTTGAGATGGGCTGCAGTAAGTGATGGACAGGGTCCCTGAGCTGTGGCTCCAGCCAGGTGAGTGTCCCAGCACTCTGCCTGCCACTGCTGGCCTCTGCTCCTGCTCCCTCACCCTGTGCCAGCCAATCCGGCCACTCCATCCGCCCCCATGTGGGACGTGTCAGAGGTCCTCAGTCTGTCTGGGCCTCTTCATATTTCTCTCTTTGGCCAGTGTTTGGTCCAGGGTCCGCAGGGCAGTGCTGTGAGTGGACTGAAGGTAAACCCTGACAGCCTTGCTGTCCCATTTAATCCCTGAGGAGCTGGCGGGATTTTAGGCCTTTGGCTAGATGCGTGGAAAGGCCTCCTTCACAACTTGGCGGGGGCCAGCCTCTGCAGCCTCGGAGATGTAAGGCCTTCTTTTGTCAGCCTGTATCAGAAAGGACCCAGCAGCCTCAGGCCAAAGTCGCACAGGTGGGCACAGGTGTGCCCAACCCAGGAGGGTCTGTTCCTCACCTCTGCTCTGGGCATCTCTTAGGGCCAGTCAGACAACACCATGCTGGCTTTGTCCCAAACACAAATACCTGAGTGAGGTGGCCCTCACAGGCCACCTTCTGGGCCTAGCCTTGTCCCTTCACTCTCCAACACAGGTTCTGGTGACAGGTCTTCAGGGTTGTGCAATGTAACAACTGCCTGTGAACTTTACTCCTTTTTGTAGTAATAAATCTGTCAGCATTTTATTTTTCTTTATAATCAAGGTGTAATTTAATACAGTGCAGTGAGCAGACATTAATCGTCTGGTTCAATGACTTGTGACAAATGCATGGACTCGTGTGACACAGGCGCCTATGTAGATGGTGTCTCCTTCCACCGTGCTGGAGCGTTCTCTCTTGCCCCTTGTCACATCTCCCACCCTGAGGTGGTGACCCTTCTGTGCTCTTATGACTTAGATCACCTTCCCCTCTTCTAGAGATTCAGGAAAATAGAGTCCTACAGTACCTGTTTTTGTGTCTTCTTTTTTTTTGCATGATGTTTTGAGATTCATTCATGTTGTTGCATAAAGCATTAGGGCTTTTTGTTGCTGAGTTGTATTCCATTGTCAGAATACACCATAGTCTATGCCCTCAACATGTTTATTTTAAATCTTGAAAGAATGTTTGCTTCTGAGGGTGGTGAAACAAGGCTAACAGTAGAGTAGGGTGTCTGGCCCGGCCGAAGAGTGGATTTGGGACACGATAGGAACAGTCACTCTGTGCACAAGATTCCCACGGCCCAGGGAGAGGTGGGGTGCAGAGGAGAGGGAGGGAGGGAAGGTGAATTTGACTGTGGGGCCCAGCCCGGTCCGAGCGGCCTGGTGGGGGCTGTGCGTGTGCGGCTCTGCGCAGTCAGAGCGCTTCGTGGGAGCACCCCGCAGTGCAGGAGTGGAAATCTCCCCAGGCATGTCCTCTCCTGACCGGGCGCCCTCAGCTCTGTGTCACTGCAGGAGTGTCACATAAGTAGGACCATGCAGCAAGTGCAGAACCTTCGGAGGCTGGCTTCTTCCCCACAGCGCAGTTCCCTTCAGATCTGTCCAAATGGTCCTGTGTATCCACAGTTCGTTCCTTTCTGCTGCCGAATAGGATTTCGGGGCATGGGTGGATCAGTTTGTGTCGCCACACCCCAGGTGAAAGGGACCTTCTCCAGTTTGGGGCTGTTGTGAACATTCTCGTGCATGTTTTTGCGTGAACATTGGTTTTCGTTTCTCTGGGATAATTGCTCAAGAGGTCACAATATTGTAAAATTTAAGAGTGTTAAATGCACAAAAGATGAGATCTGTGACATCAAAAGGAAAGTCAGAGGAAGAGGGAACCTCTTTTTTCTGTCTATCCAAGGGTAGGACCAGCAGGGTGGAGTTTTGGGGGGAGCTCCTGGGAGGGTGCAGTTGGCAGCCAGTTCTCTAGCCCTGGGAGATGCCCCATCCTCCCCAGACCCCAGGTGGACAGCACACGCCTGCTCTCCAGAAGCACCTGGGCCTGCCCTGGTCACAGGAAACCGTTAGGTTGATTTGGGAAAAAAAATTCTAAAGTTTGCGTATTTATTTATTTATTTTCCTTTTTTTAAATTTCAGCATATTCTGGGGGTACAGATGTTTAGGTTACATATGTTGCCCTTGCCCCCCTTCCCCTCAAGTCAGAACTTCAAGCGTGTCCATCCCCCAGATGGTGCACGTCACACTCATTATGTATGCTTATACCTGTCCCCTCCTCCCCCCTCCCATCTGCCCGACACCCAGTAAACGTTATTCCTATATGTGCACTCAGGTGTTGATCAGTGAAACCAATTTGATGGTGTGTACCTCTGGTGCTTGTTTTTCAATTCTTGGGATACTTCACTTAGTAGAATGGGCTCCAGCTCTATCCAGGAGAACACAAGAGGTGCTAGGTCACCATTGTTTCTTAAAGCTGAATAGTACTCCATGGTATACATATACGACATTTTATTAATCCACTCATGTATTGATGGACACTTGGGTTGTTTCCACATCTTTGCAATTGTGAATTGTGCTGCTATAAACATTCGAGTGCAGGTGTTAAAGTTTGCATATTTAAAAGATTGTAATCCTGTTTATGTATAACTCAAATTATTAATAAAATAAAAATGTTTAGCTACATTACAAATGTGAGAAGAGAGAAACTTGATAGTGCATCAGGGCTTAACTGTCTGCTCCAGGAAGGGCTGCTCTGGGGGGCATGCTGGCCCTGTGCCAGAGCCTGCCGGCAAGTGGCCCCCCAGCTCCCCCAGAGGTGGCACTGTCAACAACCTCCCTCCTGTATGCTCTGCTTTGTATTTCCCCAAAGATCTCCCAGTTTAGGGTGAGTTCAAAAGATCAGTTTCCACGTGTTTTTCCTTCTGGGTGGAGACAGGGCTGGTAGTCCGCCCAGCGCATGTGTGCTGTGCACCCGGCGGAGCCTTCACGCCAAGGCTGAGCCTCAGAGGTGCCACCTCAGGGCTGCCTGAGTCTGGGGCACGGTCCAGGAATCTGCATTTTCAAGCAGCACGAGTGCCCTGAGTCACACGCTGAGAAACGTCTCTGTTGGCTGTACACTGCCACACACACGCCCTACAGTGTTCTGGTTGCTTTTGGGGAGAGAAAGGAGTTGGAGGAGAAGGGGAGGTGGCCTCTGAGGCCATGGTTGTACAAGCTTGTGCCTAAGGGAGCTTGAGGACGGCCAGGATCGGGGCTGAGGAGTGTTGGGAGAAAGCAGCCTGGCAGAGGCTGTGGACCTGGGGGGTCCAAGGAATCCATGTGAGCCCTGAGACAGACTGGGTGGGTGGGCTGCAGCAGCATGGGACCGAGGGGCTGCTCAAGGCCATGTGGGCTCTGCAGGGGACGCTGTGTCCCTCCCTTCTAGAATGTGGTACAGAGCACAGCTGCCCACACTGGGGAGGAGCACCCAGCAGGGTGGCCTGTGCGTCCTGGCGTTGCAGCTCTTCAGGGGCTGTCTGCGGTCCCTGTGGACACTTGTGCGTGGGGGCACTGAGGAGGGAAGCAACTCACCCTTCTGAAATGCAGCCGTGACGCCATCCCCAGGCAGGATCCCACAGAGTCATTGGAAGGGCAGGCGCCCGCCCCTGCCCCTGCCCCTGAGCCCTCCGCGGGGCTGCACGGTGCGCCTTTGTCTCCCTCCCTGGAGTCTCCGTTCTCAGAGGTGCCATGATTCGATTTGTGAAACCAACTTTCAGCCTCACTCTTGAAAAATACATTTCTCCTATTTCCAGTCCCTCTTATCTCTTCTGATGGGGAAAGTTGTTCTGCAGTTTAGAGATGGGTCTGGGTTGTAGACGTCCATGCAGGAGGGTACCGTTCTGAGGGAGAGCTGTCTCCCAGCTCTGTCTTCACTGCCTGTCAGGCCGTCCCTGCTCCTTTCTCGGAGTCAGAGACCGGTCCGTGGGGCATCATCCGCTAGAGTCTGCCCTGTGTGCTGAATGGCATCTTCTTGGTCTCGGCAGGGCACGATGTTTGCACGCGGATTGAAGAGGAAGTGTGCTGACCACGAGGAAGATGTGGGGGGAGCCCTGGCTGGCTTTAAGGCTGTCCCCTCCTATAGCCTGCAGCGGCAGTCGCTCCTGGACATGTCCCTGGTGAAGCTCCAGCTCTGCCACATGCTGGTCGAGCCCAACCTCTGCCGCTCAGTCCTCATAGCCAACACGGTCCGGCAGATTCAGGAGGAGATGACCCAGGATGGGACGTGGCATGTGGCAGTGCCCCAGAGTGCAGGGCGGGCTCCCCTCGACCGCCTGGTCTCCACAGAGATCTTGTGCCGCTCGACGCGAGAGCAAGACAGGCTGCACCCTGCTCCTAGCATGGGAGATGACCATGTGCTGGGCCCTGTTTCTGAACTTTCCACGGTCACCTCAACACAGACACCAAGGAACCCACAGAACAGCGTCTGGGAAATGGACAGCCCTCGAGAAAACAGGGGAAACTTCCAGAAGTCACTAGATCAGATCTTTGAAACGCTGGAGACCAGGAACCCTGGCTCCGCGGAAGAGCTATTCTCGGACATGGACAGTTCCTACTATGACCTGGACACGATGCTCACCGGGGTGGTGAGCAGGGCTGAGCCAGGCCCCTGTGACGGGCTCCAGGGCTTGGGCCCAGTGGCCACCCCTGCCCCCAGCTCCAGTTGCAAGTCGGACCTGGGTGAGCTGGACCACGTGGTGGAGATCCTGGTGGAGACCTGAGGCCGGGCCACAGCTGCCCCAGGTGCTCGCTGGTCTGTGCCACCTGAACACAGCTTGATCCCAAGAAGAGTGTTCTCTGCAGCCGGTGGGTCAGCGGGGCCCGCCACCCAGCCTGGTCACAGCAAAATGGGGCCTCACAGGCTCCCTGCCTCAGGCCAGCCCTGACGTGTCCACAGCCCGTGCCCCTTGTCCCTTTGTGTTCCAGCTGCAGCCACCTCAGAGGATGGCGAGCCACAAGGTGCATCAATCTCGTTTAAATTTACATAGGTGAATTTTTAAAAATTCAGTTTTATATGTTTTGGGCAGTATTTTGCCTTAAGAGATATTTTTTAAACTTTTTATACTTTACCTCTTTAGATTTTTTCAGCTATTTTCTTAAAAGTATATTTTTTCTATAAACATCTGCTGCTGCTACATTAGAAACTTGTATAGCAAAATAATTGCAGTTGGTGCATTTCATTTTTTTAAGGTTTAAATAAGGGATTTTTTTTTGTAATGAGCTTCACTACACTCTGAGTCAACAGTGTAAATGTATCATGTTTTTACTTTACCCTCTCCATTATGTTGTGCTACAGTTAGAGCTCGATTGAAATCGAGAACCATGTACAACCACTACACTTTTTTTTGTCATTAGGAGATCTACCGTATGAGCCGTCTTTCTAGACTTTAGCATAAATTATGGAGGGTTTTATTTATGCCTATTTATATGTAAACATCATTGAAGGTGAAGGTCAGTGATTTGTTTGGAAATCTTGGGCACCAGTTGCTCTTCTGAGACTCCGCCCCTTGGGTGGGACAAAAGTTTAAGTTTAGAATGAAAGAAATCTGAATCTGTGTAATTATGGCCCTTGGTTTTAAGGGCCGTTGACGGTGCTGCCATAGGCAGTGGAGGGGGGCTTGCATCTGTCAGACCCTGCCTCCCCTCCCCACCCACGTGTTTCCTGTTTGCCATGCTTTTTCTAATTTCCCTACCCCTTAGCCAAAAAGGTTTGTTTTCTTCTGTGCATATGACCATCCTTTAATATTGGTGATGTAAGCCTCACTTCATTAAAAATTATCCAACAAACAGAATGGAAATGTGTTATCTCCTGTGTCACAGCAGTGGACCTCCTTCTCCCAGGCTGGCCTTCCCGTCTGGTGCGCAGGTAGAGTGGGAAGAATGCGTTGGGACGCAGTCAGTAGGCGAAGGATTGCTTTCCTTTCCTGACCACAGGGCTTCCCAGCTAAACTCCCTGCCTGTCCAGCCCCTGCCACTCCCCGGGTCCCACAGCCCAAGACCCGCGGGCTCGGCAGAGAGGCTGTGATGGGTGCGGGCAGGCCTGGCCCTCCCGGGGGTCTCCACGCGCACTGACAGCCGCCTGTGTTCAAAGTGCTAACGTTCATGGAAATGGGTTGCAAGGGTGTATGTTTTATAGCAATAGACCTAAAGGAGTATTTTGTTTCTTTATATAAACATTTCTGCCCTTTAAAAATATCATTTGTTCAGTTTCAGTGGTAGCTGTAGTGCCGATTTTGGCGGCCTTCAGAAGTACAAACTATCGGAGAGTGTACTTGGACGAGTGTGCTGGCGCTGCGATTCGGGCTGGGGCTGAGGGGCCTGCTCTGAGACGCGTGGCTTTTGCTGAAGGCCAGGAGCCAGCTCAGGCAGCGGCTTATCCGCTGGCTCTTCGCTCCCGTGGTCTGTCCCACTCGCACAGCAGAAGGTCCTTGTTTCTGCTGCAGTGCACGACAGGTGAGCGGTCATTTTTGCAAACATTTGTAAGTTTAATCGATGTGTGTGCGGTATTTTTATGTAGGTCTTTGGAAACAAATTCTCCAAGTGTTTAATAATTTTGTTTAAAAGATGTTTATCCAGAAGCAGATATAAATTTCAGTCACCTAAAATTTCTGCACCGTTACCTGGGATCTGCCTCAGGCCAAGCCCTGGCTCTTCCCCCCTGCCCCAAGGTGAGTGGCACTTAGCTGTCACCTTAGTTGGTAGTTAGTCACACACGTGTGTTTATTGAGCTCACACCTAAGTATCAGGTGGCAACGCTTAGGGACGCGTGGGGGACACCCCTCGCGTGCGCGTGTTGAGCGCAGCTTCACAGCCCCTGTCACTTTGGAAGTGAGTTGGGGTTTTAAAGGCTAAAAAGTAATGCGCGTCTGTTTATGAAGTGGGACATGAAGCTGTAGCAGCCTCTCGTTTCAGGGACGGTCTCGTTGTTTCTGGTGAGCTGCGAGCTGCCGCTCTATCATTGCTTTCCTGTCTGAATCTTATGTTTCCACTCGGGCTGCTTTTAAGACCCGAAGGATGTGTTTAGGTGTAGTTTTCTCCATGTGTCACCAGCTTGGGGTTAAAGAGATTCTTGCTTCGGTAGATTAGCATCTTTCGTCAGTTTTGGAACGTTTTTGGCCATTAAATCCTCAAATACAGGGTGTCCCAAAAGTCACCATACATAGGGAAAATGGGACATTGTAGCTAAATGTACCTTTGTTTACAAAATATTCATTACAAAATTTCACAGAATTCTTCCTTTGTATGGAGAATACAAATGAGACTACATGTAGCTACAATTTGCCATTTTCCCTATGTATGGCGACTTTTGGGACATCCTGTATTTCTTCATTATTCTGTTTCTGCTTCCGGGACTCCAGTTACACCTGGGTTAGGCCATCCGATATTGGCCCACAGACCTTCGGACACACAGTTACTTTTTCTCCTTGCTTTTTTCCTCTCCATGTTCTGTTTGGAGCTTTCCTATTAACCAATCTTCAAGTTCACCGATTGTTCCTCTGCGGTGTCCAGTCTGCTGTTAAGGCCATCTCAATCACTCACACCTGGGCATGGTGGCGCACGCCTGTAGTCCCAGCTGCTCGGGAGCTGAGGCAGGAGGATGCTTGAGCGCAGGAGTTGGAGTTATAGTGAACTATGATGACGCCACTGCACTTTAGCCCAGATAACAGCGAGACCCTTGTCTCTGCAAAAAATAAAAATATTATCTGGGCATGGTGGCGCATGCCTGTAGTCCCCAACTACTCGAAGGCTGAGGCAGGAGGATTGCTTGAGGCCAGGAGTTTGAGGCTGCAGTGAGCTATGATCACACCTCTGCCCTCCAGCCTGGGCAACAGAGCAAGACCCTGTCACCAAAAAAAAAAAAAAAAAAAAATTGTTCATTTATGATACTGTATCTTCCATTTCTAGCATTTTCATTTTCTCTTTGAAAGTTTCCATGTTCCTGCTGAACGTGTCCACAGCCTCACCTCTTTGCTACAGCCCTTGACTGTCCTCTTACGCCAGGGCCATCTCTGGTTCTGCACTGCTCATTGCGGCCCACGGCCTCCTGCTTTCTCGTGTGTCCTGTAGTGCCTTACTGCAGGCCAGACGTTTTGTAGAGGCTGAAGCAAATGATATTTGTTTCCAGAAAGGGGCACGCATCTCCCTCTGTGGGTACCAGAGTGGAAACCAACCAAGTGGCTCTTCCCTCCCTGGGGCTGGAGTTGGCTTTGCTGCAGCTTTAGTTGGGACTTCAGATGTTTTGAGGGTAGCATCTGTACTTGATGGCCAAGCCACCAGCTTTGGGCGCTGCCGGCTACATTCCCAGATCTTGGGACTCTACTGTCCACTGCCACCCCTCGCCCTGTGCGTCTTCCTCCACCTTTGGGGGCTGTTCCCACCCACTTGGCTCCCCTGCCCGCCACCTGCTGAGGGAGGCTGCTTTCGACTTTGGGGAGGCCCCATACACCTGGGGGATCTCTTGGCTCCCCTTCCCCACTGCCAGCCTGCCCCTGGCAGGTGAGCACTGGCCTGTGCTCCGGCCTCTGCCCCGCCAGGGAGGGCAACAGCTGTGGCCCCTTCTCTCTGAAGGGCTCATTGTTTAGTCATTTTAGGTTTCTCTGTAGACTCAGCTCTGATTTGTTTGAACCACGATTCTGTACCATACTGGGCTTGTTCTGGTCCGTCTCTTATAACTTGAACATCTGAACCAGAGGTGACCAGTGGTTCTGGCCTCTGTCAGATCCTGCCCGGCTCAAGCAGCCCCTCCTCGGACAGCTGCTGGGTCTGAGAGGCAGTCACTGCCAGACTGCGGCGAGTAGACTCGGGGATGCCAGCCTGGGGACCCGTGTGGGTGGCACCACACGTACTCACAGGACACTGAGAAGTGGGGGCAGGGGGCCGGGGGGAGGGAGGACAGAGCTGGACCCTGCCGTGAGGTCAGGAGAAAGGCCTGAGGGTCAGACGGACAGCCAGTGGCGGGAGGAGAGGCAGCTGCCTGAATCTGAATTCTTGAGTGGGAGGAGGCAGCATCGAACATTTTGGCTTGTTGAGGCCTAACTTTTAAACCAAAGGTTAGGAAACCAGGGCATGACCAGAGAGCCTCTGCGGGCAGGGCCCCCAAAAGACAGTGCCTTTGAAAGAAGCAGCATGTTAGAAAGTCTCCAAATTCACACCCTCTTCAGGTGAGAAATGAAAAATTAAACCAGCTTTCCAAGCTTCTGGCACCAAAAATGAAATCTGAGTTATCCCTTCATTATACCTCAAAGCCGGGTGCAGCATGGTGTAGGTGGCCAGGGCCAGACAGGCTTGTGCAGGGACAAGGACAAGACCCTCCCCCTCTCCCTCATGACCGGCACACCTGCCCGTCACCACACAAGTCCCCACTGACAACCGAGTTGACAGGGACCCTGGCATCTTCCTTGTGGCCTTGGCTGGAACAGAGACAGCAGGGTGTCCCACCTGGAGCACCCCGGCCCTCACCAGGTGGTCACTCTGCCAGCCCCCTGCTTAGACCTCAGGCCTCCCCTGGGGGACAGGATTTGAGGCATCAGCATCTACGCAGCCTCACCAAGAACAAGCATATCCAGGCTGTTTTATTTAGTAAAATTTTACAAAAGTCAGTGCTGACTGCTTGGCTCTGCCCTTGGGAGAGGACAGTTTCCTCAGCAGGTAGCCAGGGCTTTCTCGGGCCAGTGCTGCAGGGCTGTGCAGCGTCTCGTCCACGCGGGAGAAAGGCCTGTCCTGCGGGGCGGGGGTGCGAGCAGGGGCAGAGTGGGACAGATGGAAGGGCTCGGAGCGCTCCGTAGCTGTCTCCCCAGTGACACTCCAATCTTCCTCCTCTCTGCGCTCACGGGTCTGACTGTGAGGTGTCCATCCCCAGGCACCCCCCACCAGGTGCCAGCAGCACCCAGGCGGGGCCAGGGCCCGTGGGTGTCCTGACCAGGCCTGAGGCGAGCGTCGGGCACAGGCCGGCTCCCCAGAGAGCCCAGGACGCTGACTGGGGACTTGGGAAGCAGCTGCACAATAGTTCTGGTTTCCAGGACCAAACTAGACTAGTAAGAAAATGTAAAATTCTTCATAAAGTTACAAAGTACTCTCATGTTTAGCAAACATCACTGTTGAAGAATGTCATTTTTAGGTTTCGTGGAGTGAAAATCTTCTTTTTCCTTGGAATGGTGAGGTATTGCCCATTTCCACATAAGGGGGTCTTCAGGAAGAGGCTGTACGTGATGAGGCCCCCCTGTCTGCTGCCGGGTGGCCCCGAGAGCTGAGGCAGGAGGATAGCAGTCAGGCAGGAGCGCATACGGCCACTAGAAACGCCAGCGTGGGCATCTGCCCCTGGCCCGTCACCCCCCACCCTGCCCGCCTCTAGGCCCCTCAGCGCTCTCTCCTTTGTCATCTAAGACCCCCTCAGGCAGTGTAACCCGAGCAGCACATGGGTAGCACGTACTGGGACCCAGCCTGTGGGGAGCGGCCACACGGCCTATTTTAGGCCTCCCTCCTTGCAACAGGTGCCCCTCCCCCACTGACTTCCCCGTGACCACACAGCTTCCTCATGCTCCTCTGACTCTGGCCTGCAGCCCCCAAGACCGTGGTGGGCCCGCTTCCCAGAGGGGGTCTCTTGCCCTCGTGCTCTGTGTCTGGCACTGCTGTGGAGGCTGCCGCTGCTGCCCACGCCCACGGCTTCCCCCAAACAGCTGCTGGACGTTTCCCCGGGCCTGGCTGTCGTGAGTGACAGCCGTGAATGTTTCCGTATGGCTTGTTGCTGTGAGACAACCCTCCTGTCCCAGGGTCCTTTCCAAAGAGCAGATGGATGGCCCAGCGTGCGTCGTCCACAACGAGGGCCCTCTCTCGTGTGTGCCTCGGCACCTGTCACCTGTGTGCTGACCGTCAAGGGCGCCTGCCCCACCTCAGCTGGCCACTGCCACACTCGTGCTGCGCTCCTGCCCAGAAGATGGCCCTGGCCACCTCCTGTACCACATGACCTTCCTGCTGGCTCTACTCCAGCTCAGGTCCTTGTCACCTCCTGCTGTGCCATGGGGCAGCACCTCACACTGCCCCTCGTGCTGATGAGCAACCACACTGCTCCCCGTCCGCTGGGCGTACGTGTGAGCCCCGACTGCTCTGGGGTCCTGGGCTGAGCAGGAAGCTAGGTGAGCTGGCCTGGCCACCTCGTCCCTCCTGCAATACCTGGTCCGAGAGTGGGCACAAACAAGAGCCCGCCCGGAAAGGCGGGCAGGAGAACACCCTTTCCTGCCCTCAAGCCCTGCTCTTACGATGTGACGAAGTGACTCCGCAGCGGGAGCTTTAGACCAGACCCGCAGGTGCCCCCGCCAGCCTGCTAGGCCCAGCGGCCTGTGGCTGAAGCTGCCAGTCTGAGCTGTTTCCTACAGTGGCCCACAGGGAGTACGCGTGCCTGCCACGGCCTCCTGCCAGTTCTCCCACGAGACCCACGCATCTCCCGGTCCTCTGTCCTGCTGGTCTTTGTGGTGGCACATTTATATTCCTTGGCACCTGCAGTGGTGTTAATGCTTTGCCTGTCTGCCCTAGATAGACATGTTCATTTTTCATAGGTGCACAGAATTAAAGGAAGAAAAGTAAGTGGCTGCAATACAGACGCGCGGGGGGCCACGTGAGTGCAGACATCAGCCAGCACGGCCGCCCGAGGCCTCCTGGAGACCACTCACCTTGGTCTGGATCAGGGCTTTGCAGCGGTGGAGGCGGAAGCTGCTGACAGCAAGGAGTCCTTCAGGCTCTTTGAGGTCGGAACCCTCTGCCACGTGGCCCTGGCCTGCAGAGAGGCTCTGCGGAGAGAGACCCTGCCGGCCAGTGAGCCCAGCTGTCAGCCTCCCGTTTCCTCTTACCTGAGCGCTCCACTAAAGTTCATTCCAAAATGCAGTTACCGCGGCCCCTCTGAGGTCAGCCACCCTGCCACTGACTCACGGCCCCTCCCCTGCAGGGCCCTGGGACTTGTTCAGCGGGACATCCTCAGGGCCAGCTCAGGACAACGCACCCCCTCGCCCAGCCTCCTGCTGAGGGCGCTGCCCCCACATTTCCCAGCCTGCTCGTTCTCCCTTCCTTGAACGTGATGCAGCCGGCCGCCGGCCGACCTCCTCGGGGCCTCTCTTCCTTCCAGGCCAGCCCAGTGTGGCCCATGGGCAACGACCATGGCGACCGTTCTCAAGCCCGTCTTTGCCAGGGCCAGTCTGCCTGCTTGGCTGGCCCTCTGTGAGTTTCCCAGGTCTGGAAATTTCCGTGTCATTTAAGAATGGGAAAAGAGCTCTGCCGTCTGGATTGCCGGAAGGCGGTCCTCACTAAACCGCATCTTCCGCATCACCTTCAGAACTCAGGAGCCCGAACATGTGCCCGTGCCGTGCTTCGCCCACCGCAGCCTCTAACTCACTCCCCCCGAGCCTTCCCCACCTCGGCATGAGGGCTTCATCCTGGAGCCCAGACACCTGTGTGGGGCCAGCTCGCGGCTGTGACCCCACCCGTGCCCGGGCGACCCCACATCTCCACCTCCCCACACCTCCACCTACCTCTCCGCTGTTTGCCATGCACAGCCACCCCGCCCTGAGAGGTGTTTGCTCCCGAATACTGATGACTACTACTGCGCCTGTCCACCGTGGAGCTCGCCCCGCCCCGCCACCTCCCGCGTGCCGACACCCCACCTCCGTCAGCACCTGTGCTGCAGACGTGCCCTGGCAGCCCCGAGTAGGGAAGTCTACCCGTCCTCTGTCCTGCCGATTTCTCCACCGTTCCGCGGCTCCCGCCAAGGGAGCTCCCTGGGAGGCTGAGGCAGGCTGCGTACTGAACGGGGTTCTGCCACAGCCCCTTTCACTACCCCAAACCTACGTGTAGACTGGGTCTCCACGTCTGTCCCCAGCTCCTGTGGGAGCCTCGCACAGGGCAGGTATCTAAGCATGGCATGCCGCCTGAGTCCAAAGAATGCCCCACTCCCCCCACCACTCTGCCGCTGCCTCGCCGTCCCCCAGCCAGAGTCACCCTTCTGACAGGTCAGTGGCTTCAGACCTCGAGGTCTTGGTGGCAGGTGCACCCTGCTGCAGACCAGTGTGTTTTCCCCACCACCCATCCCTGTCCCAGGCAGACGGCCTCCAAGTGTGCTGTGGCCACAGGGTGGCTGGCCACAGTCAAGTCTGGCCACACTCCCAGGAGCCCCGTCCCAACCCTGGCCACCTTACCTTCTGAGCAGCGTCTATTCCAAGAACAAGAAAGTAGTTTTCCTGGCAGTGGGATCCGCTCCAGAGACACCGTGACGCAGACGTGGCATTTGTGTTGTGAATGGCTCTCCACAGGGCTCTCGATTCGGAACTGGAAAACAGACGCAGTCACTGAAAGGTGACCGTGCAAGCCTGCCGAACAGAGCAGCAGACACCGCCTCAGGCATGCAGAGGGCCCGGCCTTGCCACCCACGCAGCGACTCACAGCCAGAGGTGCTGGCCGCCAGGACACTAAACACTGTACCCTCCCGGGGCACCGGGCGACTCGTTTACCGTTCATTTCTGCATTTGCTCCGACGCCACTGCCTCCCCTCCCTGCGGTGTCTCCCCACAGAGCCCAGGCCCGGCAGCTGGTCTCCTCCAAGGGGTGCCCTCGCCATGAGGCCACGTGTTTTGCTAGTTTTGTCACGCAAGTGCCTAGAACTGTGCTGGGCACAGAACAGACGCTCACAAGCTACAAGAGCAATGAATGCTTGGAAGAATGAGCGACACACACGGTGGGCGTCTGCCATGTGCCGTGTGACTCTGCGTACCGTGGGGGATGGGACAGGGGTCTGCCTGTGGGAAGCTCACTCTGGCAGGGGAGGGAAAACGGGCGTAGGAGACAGGACGTGCGAAATGTCAAGTCATTTCCAAAAACACCCTAGTGTCTCTGAACGCGCTGAGTGTCCTGCTCCCCCAGAGTAATACCCAGCCTTGAGTCTCGAGTGTCCAGCCTGCCCGGTCTCGACAGCCAGGACGCCCCAAGCCTCTGGGCCCCCAGCCTGGTGCTGCTGAGACAGGGAAGTCAGCACATCAACGCCCCCCCGCCCCCAGCTCACGGGGGCTGCACTGTCGGCAGTTTCTCCCCAGGGATCGTGCTCTGCAGAGGGCACACTGGCCATTCGGGGGCAGCGCTGGCTGCAGCCTTCTGGGCTTCAGGCCTCCGTCTCCAGGCCCCTGTGGAGAGTACCCTGGGGCAGGCGCTGGGTTAGACCACATTGGACCCCAGCAGAGGCCTCAAAGGGCCAGAGAGCTCAGACGTGTAGGCTGCCACTGCACACCGACTGGGCTGGGAGACCCGCTCCACAGCTGCGCCGGGGGACGGGACGCCAGCTCACTCCAGCCTTCACCTCCCTCCCTCTCTCTGGGGCCTTGGGCCAGCACGTGTCGAGCCTCTCAACCACTGCTGCACAATCCAGTCTAGCATGGCTGCTCTTTCACAGTTCAGTTGACAGCGTGTCCTTAGAAAGTGGCCATCTGCAAACAGCTGCCTCTGCGAGTCCCCTCACACCAGCCCTGGGGCTGACCAGGGTGGAGCTGGAGCTCCAGAGCACTGGGCGGCCTCCACAGCTCCGGGGTGTTTCCGTAACTGCTGCTGAGGATCACTCAGCCAAGTCCCCTAGGAGGCTCCTCTGCCCACCTCCCTCCGCCCCCAGCGCTCACACTGAGACAGAGGTGCTGGCTCTTGGGTCCACTTGCTCCAGGGGAACTGGTAGAGGGGTTTGTGACTGAACATGGGCTCGGAGAGGAGGGGCCACAGCTAGAGCCTCAACCATGCTGCCCGCTCTTCGGGGGGCCCCTGCGACCCCCAGATGGCAGGGGCTGCAGCAGAGATGATGCTCTAGATAAAGGTAAAACGAAACCACACTTGCTTTTATCAAACAGAAGTACAAATGCTCAGTTACTATAATAAACAGTTCCAATTTAAGTTCATTACCAAAATTTATGTACAGATTCAAGGCCAGGCTTTTCTTCACTGCTTATTTCTAGAAAATGGTGTAAGGTGGAAACATCTTCGGTTGCCTGTGGGACTGTTACTTCTTGAAAAGCAAACTTAAAAATGTCCTCATAACTGAGAATGGGCTGAAAACAAAAAGAAAACACATTAAATTTAGGAGAGGTACACACATTGTGTTACCTTATTCCAAATAAATAATTTTAGTACAAATGAAATCTGTGATTGTACCGTTAGTGCCACCACCACTTGCCACATTCATTCCTAAAAATCACCATGCTGTGCAAAGTCACCCAGACACACAGGCCTCATGGGAAAACGGGGCACTACATTCAAACTTCATCAGTGTCACATGAGAAAAGATGCCTCCTCATTGCGTTAGCACTGCTTTCCACGTTAATTGGTTATAGAGTCCTTGCATGCAACAAACGCAGCACTGCCCTTGGAGGCTTCATGGCTGAGTTGTGTGAAGTGGTGCGAGGAGGGCGCAATCCTAGCGCCAGGTGTGGATGGGTGCAGTAAACAAAGGTGCTGGCAGGTGTCTGAGTGTGCCGGTGCACGTTTTAGGTATTCCAACACGCCTCTCTCCTGGGCGCAGTTTTCTGTATGCACCTACTGTTTCTTGTGAGATTCAAATTAAGTTCAAACTGTTCCCTGATAAATCAATCATGTTTTCAAAATAAGTATTATAGCAGAGCTGACTGTCAGGGGTCCAGGGAAACTCTGACTGGTTTGGAAAACAAACAGTCCAGCCCTGAGAGCCAGCAACACTATTATTTCCTTCTCTAAGTGTTTCAGTTCTTGTCTTTCATTCTTACGGTGTCTGGGATGAGCCATTTGGGAAGAGATGGCAGAGAGCAGGAGCAACAAAAGAAGAGGAAGACGAGAAAGGCTCGGAGGCCATCACGAAAGTGTTAACATCAGGCAGTCAGCTCAGAAAGAGCCAGTGGGCCAGGGGCCCGGGCAGCACCAATTCATTTCTCAGAAGCTGAAATGTGATGTGATTTTAGAATGTCTGAGACTTTCTGTCTCTGTGGATTCAGAATTCAGACAAAAAGCTCCTTCCTCACAGGCCCTGAACTGGGGCCGGCAAAGCACAGCCCACCCCCGCGGAGCGGACAGCCTGGGGACGAGGGTTGCAGAAAGCGCAGGCTCCGGTGGCTCCCCTCTGGCTTTCCTGGGACCCATTTCTGCAGCCTCCTCTGCCAATTCCTTGCCTGGCCTCAGGGGACAGGGCAGTAACCACATGGCCAGGGACGAAGGCCAGGAGAGACAAGACCCTCCAAGGCTGGCAGCCCCTCCCTGGCCGTCGCATAAAAGCTTTCGGCGTGCAAAGCACTTCCCACTGACGTGGCGACGACAAGCACCTTAGAAATACCTCGGAAGGTGGGACGACAGCGGCTCCTGTCACCCAAGGTCCACCCTGGTACAGCCGAGGGGAACCACACTCCTCTGGGGCAGAAGCGGTTCTCGGTGGCTGAGCCTCTGTGGGTCTCTGCAGGAGCTGAAGGGACTGAGAGAACTGTCCGGACTCGGCCGAAGATTCCCGGAAGCCTTCGAACTCCCCCCAAGTGCCGTGTTCCCCGGGGTCCCGGCGGCCGGCGGTGCAGGTGGAGCCTTCGCCGGGCCTGGGGATGTTGGCTTTCTCGTCGCGCAGGAGGGGGCTGGCGCGGGTCCTCGCCCATCCCACGTCGTCACCACTCCGCCTTCCCGGAGCTTCTCGAAGGGAACCGTCGCCCGCTGCCCCTGCGCGGTCGCCCCACGACTGTGCCCCCTGCTCCCTCCGGCCTTGCATCTCGGAGCCGCCGGGGCGCGCAGACAGGCCGGGAAGCGGCTCAGGACACATGCGCGCCGCCGAGCCGCGGGGCCCGCACGACCGCACGCAGCGCGCCGCCGGGGCCGGGCTTCCTCCCGCGGGGGCTACAAGGTCTCGCCGGCCGCGGTCCGAGGGTCCCCGCGCGGCCCGAGCCCCGCACCCACCTCCGCCGCCGCGTCGCCGCCTCCGCGGGGCCCAGCTGGGCGCAGCTGGCAGCTCGCATCCCCTCGGCCCCGCGCCGGCGCGTTGCCCGGCAACGGTGCCGCCCGACCGGCGTCCGCCGCGTAGCGTCAGCACGCCGCCCCTGGGCGTGGCCATATCCGGCCCTGCCCTTGTCCCGGTCCCGCCCCCTCGGTCCCGCCCCTGCGGGATCCCCGAGCCGCGCCCGGTAGCGCGGGCCCTGGGTGAGCGGCTGTCGGGCTCTGCGCCTCCGTAACGGCCCCAGCGTGGCTCGTGTTCAGTTGCTGGGAGCCTCCAAGTCTCCGCGCGCTCCCGAGCGTGGCTCCTGTTCAGTTGCGGGGAGCCCCCAAGTCTCCGCGCGCTCCCGATGCACCCCCACGTGGAGCCGCCGGGCGCCAAGAGTGAGAGCGGGCGCTCCTGCCCACGTCCCGGCCTGGCCGCCGTGGGGCTGCCTGCGCGGTGGGGCCCCTGACCGCAGCTCCTTGGGGATGGGGGTCCGCTGCCTGCCGGGCGGGAGGAGCGGTGCCGCCCTCCCCTCGGGCCATGTCCTGCCCCCAGACGGGTCACTAGCCATCCCCCAAGCATGGCCCTTCCCTCCTGCCATCTCCCCTGCAGCTTCCAGGCCTTTCCCATCTGCCCCACCCCTAGTCTCTTGAAGTCAACCTGAGTGACCTTAACTCCATCCCTGCCCTGGCCTTTCCACACTGGCCCCCACGACCATCCTCCTGTGGGCAAGGGGAGGGCCAGGCCCTGGGAGCCCTAATCCACACCCCCAACCCCCAGTCTACCTGCAGGCTCACTTCTCCCCCACCCTGCGACCTCTCTGGGCCCTGTCTGGTCCCTGTCCTTCTTGTATGAATCACCCACTCCCTCCCTGGTCCTTCTCAGCCAAGCTTTTGAAAATTTTAATTTCAAAAATGAGATGAGATCATTCTCTGCACCCTAGACCGTGGCCTCCTGCCTCCCCTTTCTAAGGGGCAGAATAGCCAGACAACGCAGTGTGGGAGCTCTGCGGGCAGACGGCCCAGGACTGGGCCTTGGCTCGGCCACTGCCAGCACCCGCGGTGACCCTGAGGGTGGTGACCAGACAGCGTCCGGGTTTGCAGACACTGCCTCAGCTTGCCTGCAGGCCCCAGCGGGTCCGTGTCCCTCATTTACTGTCCTTGCCATCTTTGAGGTCCAGGGAGCTGGAAAGGAGGTAGGGGGAGTGTTGTCGCTGTGTGCAGGTGGAGAGACTGAGGCCAGGCCCGAAGGCCTGTGTGAGCAGCAGAGCTGGGATTGCAGCAGCTCTCCTGATCCCCAGCCCCCACCCCTATCTGGGCCTGGCTTCCGGGTAGAGAGTATTGTGCCCCCAGGGGGGCTGGAGGGCGAAGCCACCCAGGAACAAAGCAGCCTCCTCTGGCTTCAGCTCTCAGCCCACAGGCCCAAGGTTAGTCCTAATCCCAAGAACCTGTGACTATGCTACCTTCCCAGGTAAAAGGGACTTTACAGGTATGATAAGTTAAGTTAAGGATCTTGAGATGCAGAGCTCGTCCTGGCTTCTGTGGGGGAGCCCAGCGTAGGCACAGGGTCCTTACAGGAAGGAGACAGAATTTAAAGAGAGCTGGAAGATGGAAGCAGGGCTGGAGTGGAGCACGTCACCGCAGGCAGCCCCTAGAAGCTGAGGAAGACAGGACATGGGTCTTCCCTGAAGCATCCGGAAGGAACACCACCCTGCCAACACCCAGAACTGGAAGAGAATAAATGCACTGTGTGTTTTTTCTTTTGTTTTGTTTTGTTTTTGAGACAGAGTCTTGCTCTGTTGCCGGGGCTAGAGTGCCGTGGCATCATCATAGCTCACAGCAACCTCAAACTCCTGGGCTCAAGTGATCCTCCTGCCTCAACCTCCCGAGTAGCTGGGACTGCAAGCATTCGCCACCACGCCTGGCTAATTTTTTCTATTTTTGCTAGAGATGGGGTCTCACTCTTGCTCAGGCTGGTCTCGAACTCCAACCTTAAGCGATCCTCCCACCACAGCCTCCCCAAGTGCTGGGATTACAGGCATGAGCCACTGTGCCCAGCCTGTTTGTTGTTTTAGCTATTACATTTGCAGTATTCTGTTATAGCAGCAATAGGAAACTAGCATAACTGGCTACCCCACTAAGAGGCACTGCTTGGGGAGGCAGAGCTGACCTGATGTTGGTCACCCAGCCCTGGCTGCAGGAGGCTGGGGACAGCCCAGGTAGTGGGTGGGAGGCCCCTGCTCCTTGGACAATGTCTGGGCAACTGTCCTGTTCATGGAACAGCCACATGGGGCACGGTCCAGGCCTCCAGGTTGGTGGGCAGAACAGGCTGCTGCTGAAGTTTAATGGCTCCAGTTGTTAGGGGAGACTGGACCCAAAGGGGTGGGACCCCATTAAAGTTGGGGTGTGGGAGACAGGTCATGACTCCCTGCGGGGCCATGCAGGGAGCAGGTGCAGGGTGGTCAGGGGCAGGAGCCCATGTGGCCCTCCCATACTCCTCTCCAGCTACCTTCGTATTTCAAGAAAGTCCCAGGACAATATAGAAAAACTGCCCCCCAAACTGAGAGGGAACCAGAGACCAGAGGGTGACTCGGACAGGTCAGCTGAGGAGGTAGATGAGTTTTTCGGGGGTTACTTACCTGGGTGCTTCTCCGGGATGGCACAGTAATTTCTTCCACAGGATCTTGCTAGCAAAATCTGCATCTGCCCACCTGGGAGGTTGCCTTAAATCCCTTCCCCATTGGTGATGCAAGGTTTTGACATCGTATCTTCATGCAACTCATGTTATGCTAATGATATTCCCATGTCCCACTAGGCAGGGACTTCAGTATTACAGCTGGCGAAAGGGCCCGCAGGACAGCCAAAGCCGCTCTAGAGCAGCAGGGCCTGTCTCCACAGGCCGCTTCAGTTCTGCTATGTGGTAGGCAACCTGCATTTTTCTCTCCACTCCAGCCACCCCTGAGCCCCAGCCCTGCTGAACAGGGTGGGAGGCAGCTTCCCCTCTCCCAGCCTCCGGAGGAAGGGGCCAGCCTCAGTCCTGGGCAGGTGCCACCCCACCCAGAGCCCTTCGGCCATCTTGGCATCTCCCAGCATCACCTGAGGAGCAAAGACTGGCTGGGAAAAGGTCCCTCGCCCCAGGTGCACCCAGACATCCTGCTCCTCTGGGGTCCTCAGGCCGGAGTCCCTCGGACGAGTCAGAGAGAATGCGTGTCCCCACTTCTGTCAGCCTGTGGCGTCCAGGCAGCAGGAGCAGTAGGGCTTGCAGGCTGCAGCATCCAAGTTTGCTGCCCCCGACCCCAGACTGGCCCACTGCTGAGTCCACCGGCAGAGGGGCTGGTGGGGCACAGTGGATTGAAAGAACCCAACCCTGGGATTGGACGAGGGAGCTCAACTCCCTCACAGGCCCCGCCAGCCCATTTCCCGAGAGCCTGCTGTCGACCCAGCTGCGCAGGTGCGGAGAAGGAGCCTGCCGTCAACGCCCAGGCCTGATACAAGCATTCAGCTTTGGGGGAGAGTGAGGCACTTAGAGGTCAGGGGCTGGCTGGTGTGGTCAGGCAAGAGGGGTGCAGGGTGGACAAGTGCCCTCCCCCCTCCCTGTTCACAGCAGTCCTTAGATGCCAGACCAGCAACCTGGAGCCCGCCCCTGCCCTCTGTGCAAAGGACTGAGGGTCCATGGTGGGGGCAGGCGGCCGCTCAGGAGGTCCCAGATGCTCCCTCCCACTGGGCACAGGGCTGGGCTGGGGGCAAGGCTGCGGCTGGGCTGGGGCGGGGCAGGGACCAGGCTGGGCTATTTTCACTTACGCTGCTGCAGCTGCTGCAGGCAGACATCAATCACTGACGCGCAGGGCAACTTGCCTGCCTGCGGAGGACAGCAGCCAGGCCCTTTTTGTGCCTGCACCCTGGACCTGGGCCCAGCCTCAGGAAGGCTGTGGGCAACCAGTGGGCCCGGGCCAGGGCTGGGGTGTGGCCCCCAGTGTCCCTGTCCTGGTGGTCCCGTGTGTGTAGGGGAGACAGCATATGATACCACAGGCTGCAGCACACGGCCCTCCCGCGGTCCAAGGGCGGCCGCGTTGGGCTCGCGCAGTGATGCTGGGAGGTGGGCATCGATTCCCGAGCCAAGCCCAGCTGCTGTGGCCTTCCCCAGCCAGGTATCTGTCCCCAGATGGGGACATGGGGAGGGGCTGGAGTTGGGCATGGTAACGGGAACCCAGGCTTCAGCTGGAGGTTCCCTCTCTCCTCTGCTCCCACAGCTGCCACCCTGGAGCCAGGTTTGGGCTTCTGAGGCTCTGGCATGGGAGTGAAGGGATTCTGGCTGGGCCCTGGGGAGGGAAGATCGACTTGTGGCCAGTCTCTGTCCACGTAGCTGCAGCCTGCCTGTCTGTGGGGGTACGCTGCACCAGGGACATCTTGAGTGACATAGAGCCCCCGGGGTGCAAGGGGTACTTGGGGGTAAGCTCCCCCGAGGCAGGGAACTCTTGGACAGACACCCCAAGGTGTCTGTTACTCAGGACACACCCAGTTCAACCCACAAGCTAGGACAGGGCCCTCAAGATGGGGTGGCAGCACTGGTCCCAGTGACAGCCACGGCCAAACTACAGCCCTGGTACTGAGGGGAGCACAGCCAGGCTCTGCCTGCCGAGGGATGCTGGGGCCTCTGTCCAGAGCAGGGAGAGGGGCAGCCCTGGGGCCAGGGGTCCATCCCATCCCCATCCTGAGCCCAGGGCCCTGAGCCACGCTGAGTCAGCTCCCAGGCTGCAGGTGAGCACAGCTCGCCCTTCACCAGGGCTGGTGGGCAGTGGGTGGGGGGGGCGAGGCTCCTGGGCCCAAGCATGCCAGGCCAGGCTCCAGGACCGTGTCTGGGCCAGGGGTGGGCAGGCCAGCAGACACAGCTCAGAGGGGTCTCAGCTGTCCCAGGCTGAGGGGCAGGACCAGGACCAAGTCCTCCCAAGTGCGGTGTCCCACACTCCCACGACGCCAGCACAGGGCTCTCCACGCTGAGGTGGAACTCTCACCCAGCCCCCATCCAGACAGCCTCAGGGGCTCTCCCGTCTCGCCGAAGGGGAACAGGGGCTGGGGGAGCACATGGGTAGCTCAGGGTCACGTGGGGGGCAGACCTGCCTCCGCACCAGGGCTCCATCCTCACCGTCCCCACAGAGCGGACAGAAGCTGTGTGGAGCCTGTCCGACAGAGTGAGGCCACCTGACCCTGCCAAGGGCACACACCTAGCAGGGCTGGGCGCATGGAGGTGGGTCTGCGCACGAAGGTCTGGATTCCACAAGCCTGCCCCTTACTCCGCAGCCCTGTGGCCAGATTGTAGGCACAGAGGATGGGCCGGCATAGACCCCACCCACACCTGGGCAAATGCTCGGACACACCCAGGGACAGGGGTACACACCCAGGCACCATGACAGCGCTCTCCCTGTACCCAGGGAGTGACTCTCTGGTGGGCAGAGCAGGGTAGGCCCCAGAAAGAGGCGTGAGTGCAGGGTGTCTGGCCCCCAGGCTACACTGCTCAGCCCCAATAGACAGTCACCACTACAGGGGGTTGAGACCCATGCCCAGTGTCCCCTCCTGAGACACAGGGTTGTGCCCCATCATGCACGGGCTCAAGGGGAGGAGGCTGCCTTTTCCCGGCAATGACTCGTGTGTCTGTCCGACCTGCTGCTGGAAGGCTGCCCGGTGGCTGCAGCCCGGCTGACGGGAACTGCCAGGAGTGAGCTCAGCTGGGCCCTACCTGCTGTGCGTGGCCCCGCATGAGCCTGCGTGTGTGTCTGCGCCTGCATGTGGAGGTGTGTGCCTGTGTCCGGGTGTAGCCATGCACGTGGGCCTGAGTGTGTTCGCTAGTGTGTGTGTGAGTTTGTGTGTGTGTCTCTAAGTGCATTGGGACACATCCAAGGTGACCCGTGTCTGTGTATCGGGTGAGTGTGTGATCTCATCTACAGGTGTGTTTGCGTGTCTGTGTGGCCCTTCTGTCGCGGACTGGCCTCCTCCTACCCCAGGAGAAAGTGCGCGTGTGTCTGTGTGTCCGTCTATGCCAGCACAGTCCTTGGCAGTGCCTGTCCTCTCCTGGGTCTATTCCAGCCCACTGTCCCCACCCGAAGTCCCTGCCGGACTCCACTCTTGTCCCCATGTGCCCTCCCCCAGGTCCATACCAGGCCAGGCCTCAGCTCACTGGCTCTCTGCTGGGACAGAGCTCTCCTGGGCCCTCCCCTCCCTGCCCGTGCCCCCAGATGTGCCACCCTCCGTGTGGTGCCCAAGCCAGGGCTCAGGGACACGCCCAACCTTGTCCACCCCTGTCCTCACGAGTTCCCTCTCCAGAGTGTGCGGGTCCCGACCCCCTCTGGGTCGGTCGCTGCCCTGGTGTAGCTGCCCTTGACCCCCACAGTGCCTCCCTCATTCTCAGCCCCCTGGGCGGTCTTTCCTCCGCTCTCACCCACCTCAGAGGCCCTGCTTAGAGCCTTAGGTGGCCCCTCCTGCCCCAGGAGCCACCTCTACAGCCTTGCTGCCCTGCCCCCAGCCCTGCAGGGCCCAGCTCTCAGCCCCAGCCCTCTTACCCCACCTCTGCACGCAGGTTACTCTGTTCCCTGTGTCCAGAGCACTCCTCCTGCACCGTGCCTGCCTCACACTAGGCCCCTAAGGTCCCAGCTTAGACAGTCTGCCAGCAGCCTTGCAAGGCCCCCTCACCGCACAGCACGCAGCAGCCCCCTGCGGAGGCTCCACCTTTACAGGCTCACCTGTGTCTTCCCCAGACTGGGCTCCCACCCCGTGCAGGGCCGGGGTCCTGGTCACTGCTGTGTCCCAGCCCTCAGGCTCTTGACAAGAATGGGCAGAAAGGATAACTCCTAGCGGGTGTCGTGGGCTCCCGGCAGGCGCCCACTGCCACCCCGCACTCTCCGCCCTCATAGCCCACCCTGGGGGCAGCCTGTCCTCCCTAAACGTCCTGCCCCATCCTTGCACCTGCCACCCTCCTGCCTCTGACTGCGGTGTCTCCTGGGGGCTGGGAGGTGAGGACAGCGGCCAATCCAGGGCCTCGGCGTAGGGGTCTGGAGGCCCCTCCCTGGCTGGGGGCCAAAGTCAGCTCGCGGGACCCCAAAGCCGGCGGGGTTGGGCGGGGCTGCGGGACAGGGAGGCGGGGCCGGGGCTGCGGGGCGGGGCCTGTCGGGGGCGGGGCCGCGGCGGCGCAGCCAATGGGCTGAATGGATCGGTGGCGCGGCCCGCGGGCTCCGCAGTGGCGGGGCGGGACGGGGCGGGGTCCCTGGGGCGGTGGGGTCGCGGGGTGCGCGGTGTCGCAGTCCCAGGCCGGCCCGCTGCAGCGCAGGACGCCGGAGGCAGAGCGCGGCGCCGGCTCTTCCCGGCCGCCCGGTGCGCCGGAGCCGGGACCCGCTACTGGACGCGACGGGCGCGGCCCGCACCGCCGGCGCCGCGATGTGCGACTGCTTCCACGTGGTGCTGCCCACCTGGCCCGGAGCCCCCGGCAGCGGTGCGCCTCCCCCGCCTGCAGCCCGCTCCCCTCGGGCAGGAGGGCTCCGCGCGGCGCGGTGCGGCTGGGGCAGGTCTCGCGCGCGGCCTGGGCCTCGCCGGCTGCTTGGGGCTCGGCCTCCCTCCTCCCGCGCCTCGCCTCGTGCCTGTCCCCGCCGCGGTCCCCGCCCTCCCTCTGGCTCTGTCTCTGCCTCTGCTGCTCACTTTGTCCCTCCGGGTGTCTGCTCCTCTCTACCACTCGCTCTGTGGCTCCCTCCTCTGTCTCTGTCACTGGCTATACCTGTCCCTCTGTCCTCCTCTCTGTCTTCGACCCCCTGCTGTAACCCTGGGGACGTTGTTGGCCTCGTGGGAGGTGCTGCCGAGCTCCAGCGCAGGGCCGCGTGTCTGAGTGGGGCGTGAACACCGTGGGCCGCCGGACCGCGGGGACCTGCGCCAGGCGTGCCCTCTCACCTGTTTGGGGGAGAGCAGCCCAGCTGGACCAGGAGTTGTCGCTTGGGGCTTTGGGCCAGGGCTGCCAGGGTGGGCTGCTCTGTGTCCATGTGTGGCTGTGTGACTGGGTCACCGGCTAGGTGGTGGCTGTGGCAGGACTAGGCCTGAGGTCTGGGGCTTGGTGAGGGTCTTGCGTAGGGTCAGAGATTAGGCCACAGGGTCCCCCAGCGCTGGGCAGGGGAAAGTGGGTGCTGCCTACAGGGATGACCCCCGGATTGTCAGTAGCCCTCCCTCTGAGCCACCAGCTACAGAATGGGTACCTGTCCTGGGCCTGCTTCCAGGGCCTGGGTGTCTCAGCATCTTGGAGGGCGGGTGGGGCAGGGCAGGGGGCAGTCTCTCAGGCTCTGGTCAGCAATGCAGCAATCGGCCACACCCAGGGCACTTGGCCAGCTGCTGGCAAGGGGGCTGGGGTTGGCAAGGGCACTGGCGCAGGCTGGACCCCACTCCTTGGGGAAAACAGATCAATGATGACGATGCAGGGGGTGCCCCTCCAGCTGCAGCTGGGCCTCCCAACGCCCCTGTTGCCCACGTGTCTGGAGAGCGCCCCAGCCAGGGTAGGCGGCTTGTCTAAAGGGCCAGAGCAGGGAGGCTGGGCCCCTACAACACCTCCCTTCACGGTGTCCCAGGTGACCCCTGTCTGGGTCTCTCCGGCCCAGATGGGAGCCCAAGGTCCCCCAATTTGCCCTGGACAGTGGCCGGAAAATGATGGCCCTGGGGGGCTTGTGGGCCCCCAGCCCTCTCCTCCCCTGTGGCTGGCCCATGTGGCTGGGAATCGGCCTGGCCAGGGGGAGAAGGATGGGGCCCCAAGAACATAGGAACCATTGCCCTGCCCCCACCCAGCTTCCCTGCACGGCCCCTCCCACTTCTTCCTTGCTGTTGGCACCGAAGACTCCTCCGCTGCAGGTCTAAGGCCTCTCACCAGTGCCCTGGCCTGTGCCCTCCCAGCGGAGGGCCAGATCCTGCTTTTGGCCTGGTGCTTGCTTCCCTGGCCTGTCTGGGGCAGTCCCTGCTGGGGTCCAGCCTCAAGAGCCATCTGCTCTTAGGGAACAAGGTCAGGCCCCTTGCTGTGGCACTGGTCAGGGGCCTGCAGGTCAGAGCCTCAGGGAGTTCTGTCACTATGCTGATTCCTAGGCCCTCTCTAGCCCTGCATGACATCCCAGGAACTGGCATCCCTGGCGAGGCCCCTGGGCATGTGGTCCAGGCTTTTCCCAGCTGCAGTCCCCTCCCAGCAACCAGAGACCCAGGCCCTCCCCTGCTCTCAGCTTTCTGCCCAGTCCAAACCTGCCTCCTGTACCAGTCATGCCAGGCCCTGACACCCCTGGGCGCCGCCCCCAGAGCCTGCTGCCTCTGCCTGCAGCCCGGAGTGGGCGGGCGCCATTCCGACTTGCCCAGAGGCTGCTCCCTGGTGGCCATGCGGGGAACTCCCAGCCTCCCTGCAGGGACCAGCTCTGCTCCTTCTCCACCCACCTGTGGGAGAGAGCTCCCCTGGGTGCGCCAACCCCACGTGGAGCTTCTGTCTGCAATGCCAACCAGTTCACCCCCATGGGCGCTGGGTGTCACACCCCTGCCTATCCAAGGGGTGAGCTGGTTCCATCCCAGAGGCAGAGATGGGCCCAGGGTGGCAGGAGACAGGGAGCCCCTGCCCCAGTCCTGGCCCCTGCCCTGCACCCGCCCCTGACTTGGCCTGAGCACCCTCCACTACAGCCCAAGAAACCACCACTGGCTTTGGGAGGGCCCAGGAGCAGTGACACCATGAGGGGACATCTGGGTGGTCTCTCCTCTGGGGCGAGGCCATGGCATGGCTGGGGCCTTTCCCAGGGGCAGTGCAGTGGGGGCAGCCGCGAGGTGGTCTTGCAGCTCTGCGCCTGGCTGATGCCCTCTGCATGGCTCTGCAGCTGCAGGGAGCTGTGGATCTGATCCTGCCACGTGGGATGTGTTAGCTCTGTGTGGCCTGTCACCACGCTGCTGCCTCCCTGACCGCTTGTCCACACTGGCAGAGGGCATCAGGGAAAGGTGTTGGGCCCACAGCGGGGAGAGAGGGCTGGAAGCCTCAGAGGTTTTAGGGCAGTCCTGCCTGGAAGGGAACTGCCCTGGTGGGGGGCTGGGGAGGGGACTGCAGGAGGGTGGGGGCAGGGAGTTTGGCGTGGACACATGGTGAGGACCTACCACGCTCCCCTGACCTCCTCCACCCCCCAAGGTGGCCAGGGGTCCCTGGTCACGTGGGGAGCTTCGGGCAGCGTCACCGCCAGGCCCCACAACTTCCAGGCCCCGCCTGCATCCTGCCTCAGCTTCCAGGTTTCCCTTTATTTTTCTTTTTTTGGAAGTGACGTGCTGGCCAGAAGCCAAGACCTTCCTCTCTGGGATAAATATTTAATAGTCAGAAGCACTTTCTAAAATGAAAAATGGAGCTGGGCCCAGGAGGCTGGGGGAGGGGCGGGGCCGGAGGCGCTCCTCATTCCCTTGCGCCCCAGCGCAGAGCTGTTTACAGCTGCGCCCTTCCCTCTGGCTGTGGTCCCTGCCCTGCCCAGCCTGCTGTGCCCTCCTCACTGACCCAGTGTGTGCTGTGAGGGTGAGGTGGCGGGGACACCTCCTGGAGAGCTCTGGGAGGGACTCTTCCTGCTGCATGTCTGTCTCTCCCAGGGTGGGGGGTCAGGCAGAGCTGCACAGGCTGTTCCGGGCAAGAGTCTGGGAAGGAATCTGAGCCACACTCCTGCCTGGGCACCGCCTGGCTGTGGGCCTGTTGCCGAGAGGACGGCAGAAAGGAGCGGCCTGGGTGCCAGGGACATGGCAGGGGACAGGACATCTGGGGGCCTCTCAGGCGTGTCCTTTTGAGCCCTGCCCGCTGGAGGGGCCGCCGGGGTGCTGGTGTCTGGGTGGGCGGGAGGCCCCGTGACCCAGCCCCACCCAGTGGAGTCAGGGCCCCTCTGTCTGGGCTGGAGTCTCGTCCTCACCTGCTCTGGGTGGGGGTCCGACTGGTGGGTGGCGCCCTCTCTGGCAGCCCTCGGTCCTGGGTGGCACCAGCACCGCAGGCTCCTTGGTGACACATCCCCTGAGAATGTCTCCTTGCCGGCTGACTCACTATCAGCTGCCCCAGCCCTGCCTGCGCCTGGAGATGCCCAGCTGGCCCTGGGGTCCCAGCTGCTCTGAGCCAGCCTGGTCTTGGGTCTGAGATGTGGTGTCTCGGCAGATACCCTGCCCTGGCCCTGGCTGACCCAGCCCTTGCCTGGCCCTGAGCCCAGCCGCAGGGAGCCGGGGGCCCCTGCGCAGGATCCCTGGGAGCCGAGGCCGGTGTGCAAGGTGGGCCAGCGCCTGGCCTTATGGGGAGCCAGGGGTGTCCTCGGGACTGAACCGCAGCAGCGGCAGGGTACGAGGGGCCGCGCCTTCCCCAGTCACAGTGATCCTGAGCCCAGAGCCCAGGGCCTCCTGCAGACCCCTTCCCTTCCTGCATGTCTGCCCCCTCCTGTGGGCACCACTGTCCTGTGGCTGTGGAGCCAGAGCCGTCTGTGCTGGCCTCTCGTACGGGAGAGTCCAAGGGAGGCTCCAGGGTTGGGGGTGGGAGGCGCCCCAAGCAGAGACAGTGGCCTGGAGTCCGCGGAGGCCTGGGGACGGTCCTCCTGGCAGAGCCTATGTTGGGGTGGGGGTTGTGCCAGGAGGGGAGGTCACGGCCCTCTGGGCTGGGGGACGACACCAGCCACATAGCAGCAGGGCCCTGGGAGGGCCCGAGTGGCCTGTGCTGTGGGCAGGAAACCTCCCTCTGGCTGCCAGGGGTAGGCCCAGAGGAGGTGGGGCCCCAGCAAAGGCCACTGCAGTAGTCTAGGCCGGTGTCACCAGGGGAGCTAGGGGAGGTGGCCAGAATCAGGTGCTTTGTAGGTGTCCTCAGGAGGCTGGGGGTTGCCTGATTGGCTCAGGAGACCCAGGGAGAGAATGAGGTGGGGTCAGCTTTCTGTCCAGCACAGCGACCCCATTCTGTGCACCTCCCCCAAGTCTCATTCGAGTGAGGCTGGGCCTCTGGAGCACTGCGCTGACTCAGCCAGCCCTGCCCCGCCTAGGGGTGACAGGCTGCAAAGTTCCAGGTGACCAGGTGAGAGCCGTCTGGGACTGGAGGCATCCCAGGAGCAGGCCTGACCAGCTGCCCTGTCGCAGTGCAAATAGAGTCTTTTTCCAGGCTTGCGACCGTTAGGTTTTTATATCAACCTTTTTTTTTTTTTGGAGACAGAGTCTTGCTCTGTCACCCAGGCTGGAGTGCAGTGGTGTCATCACAGCTCATAGCAGCCTCAAACTCCTGGGCTCAAGCAGTCCTCCTGCTTCAGCCTCCCGGGTAGGTGAGACTACAGGCATGTACCACCATGCCCGGCTAATTTTTCTATTTTTGTTGAGACAGGGACTTGCTCTTGCTCAGGCTGGTCTTGAACTCCAGGGCTCAACGATCCTCCTGCCTCGGCCTCCCAGAGTGCGGGAATTACAGGCGTGAGCCGCTGCGCCCGGCCACGTCAGCCTTTTTAGGGAGTGATGAGGGGAGGCCGGGGGTGCCTAGGTGCAGGTCCTCACCTTCCAGGACTGGGGTGCCCTGGGGCCTCTCTCACCCAGCAGTGCCCCTGTCCTGGGGCTGGGGGAGTCTCCTCCCTCCCAGGAGCCCTCTGGCCTGCCTGGAGGCCCCTTCTCTTGCTCCCCTGGCCCCCCGCCCAGCAGCCCTGGCTGCCATGTCCGGTAGGGGCCCCTCACTGCTCCTTTCTGTGTCTTTTGTCCTTGGCTGTCCCTGGAAGGCCCATCTCTTGACCATTGTTGCTGGCTGGGGCCTGGCCTTCCATCGCTGGCCTCCGGGGCTGGGTCTGACCCCTCACTGCCCTGGAGCCCAGGCTGGGCCCCTCAGCCTTGCGGCCTGCGCCAGCCTGCCTGTGGGGCGCGGGTGCCCACAGCCAGCTGAGCTCCAACCCCCACAGGCCAGGGCGTGGCAGCTCCAGTCCCAGCAGACATACAAGTGGCACAGCCTGGGAGCTGCTGGCCGCCCAGAGCAGAGAGGGGCCACAGCCAGAGTCCAGGAGCAAATAGGGAGAGGTGCCCGGGAGGTGGCAGGCCAGATACCTAGGGCTCTGGGTAGTGGGTGCCTTGCGTAGACTTGGGGGGGTGTTTCTTGACCAGCACTTGTGTCTGGATGAATGGAAGGGGGGGGAGGCTTCTTAAAAATGCTGGTTCCGGGGCCCACCACACCCAGCTTATGGGATGCCCTGGAGCTCTGGGGGTGGGGGCTGCTGCCGAGTGTGGGCTGGAGGGGCCCTCGGGGGCACAGGCAGGTGGGCAGCAGCCAGGGCTGCTTCCCTTGGGGTCACTGGCCCGGCCCTTGCTTGGGCTTAGTTCTGCCCTTGGGCTGTGCCTCCCCCTCCCTTCCCTGCCCTGGTCCAGGGAAACTGAGGCACCGACCCTGTGCACAGCCTGCCCAGGAGGGACCTGCCTCACTCTATGTCTGTCCACCCGTCCGTCCACAGAGCAGGACTAGGCCCCACACACTTGCTGACTGGGCCAGGGGTGGTGACTCAGAGTAGTGGCTTCCTCCTTGGTCAGCTGCTCAAGCCGTGGGGGGGCGCTCAGGGTGGGGCTAACAGTGAGGGGGGCTGGCTGGGCTCCTGGCCACACCCTCTAGTGGGCGTGGGGGTCCTGGCAGGGCTCCCAGGGAGGGTGGGACAGTGGAGATGGGTGGGGCTGGAGGGAGGCAGCCAGCTGGGGACCTTCCCTGCCGGGCCAGTCCGCCTGGAGAGCATCAGGGCCTCCTTGGTAAAGCTGTGCTGTCTTCTGGACCTGCCCCTGCACCCCGGCCCCTTCCTGGGCCAGCCTGGGGCACCTACCCACCTCAGCGCTCAGCAGGTCTGTGGGGGCCGGGCAGGCTGTCAGCAAAGGGCGTTGGAAGGCACAGTGGGGCTGGGCCTCTCCCCAACCTTTCGTGATGTCAGAGGGCAGGGGTGTCAGTTCATGGTGGCTCCAGGGCAGTGTCAGCTGAGCTCCGGGCATGCAAGGTGTGTGGCCAGACTCTGGAGCTCCTGGCCCTGGGCAGATGGGGACAGTGGCTTTTGTTTGGAGGGAGCCTGGGCCATGGCGGAGGTTGATGCCAAGGGCCCCTGAATGGTGTTTCAGCCCCAGGACCTGCAAGCCCCAGGTTGAGCATGTGGGGTCCTCACAGGGGACCTCAGTCGGTGCACCCCATCCTGGTGGTGCATGGGGTTCCTGAGGTGGCTGTGGAGGGCACTCTGAGCAGATCCAGGCTTATTTTCCCCGAGGTGCCCAGGGGGGTCTGGGGGCTTGGGGCAGTGGGCTGCCCAGTCGCGGGGTCACACTGTCTCAGGCGTCTGGGCTGGGGCTGTCAGCCCAGAGAAACAGGCATGAGCTGACCCGACCCGTCTGGGATGGATGCGGGGGCTGCTCCTTTTAGCCCCTGAGTCCCTCGGTGCCGTAGGCTGCCGTGCACCCCTGAGCCTCAGCTCCTCCAGGTGTGGAAGGTGAGCCGGGCCTACCCTTGGGGCAGGACTTACTCCTTTCCAGAGATCTGACCAGCGCCCTCTCATCTTTTCCTCATCCACTCCCTGCACTGGCGTTTACTGTGCACCTGTGTGCCAGGCCAGGTGCTTGGCGAGCAGAGTGTTCTGGGGGCAGGGACTAGGCAGTGTCCAGAAGCCATGGCAGGGTGGCCACGCCCAGTCTGAGAGTTTGTCCAGAGGCGGGAGGGAGGCCGTGGCCCAGGCGGGAGAGGCTTGCAGCCAGGCCGCCCCGCGGACGCAGAGGAGCTATGGGGGTCGTTTCGGGAGGGGTGAGGCAAACCCCCCGTAACTGCAGCTGGCCGGGCTCCCCACCCTTCTGGAGCCTGAAAGGCAGAGGCAGCTCGCTCCGCCCCTTCATCCCCAGTTGTCTGGAGAAGGGAGGATGGGCGGGAGAGGGCGGGCCCGCCTGCGGGTGTTGCTCAGGAAAGTCTGAAGGTCTCGTGACTCCTCGTGCAGTTCCCGAGTGGGCTGAGGCTGAGCTTGCGTGCGAGGCCGTGTGTGCCTGGGCACCTGGGCGGGCACCAGGCCCTACCCACCAAGCTGCCCCTGCCAGGGCCTCACTGGGGTTGTCCACTGGTGCTCAGAGGGAGAGGCCCAGCCCAGTCCACACATGCCCCCACGCATGGGCACACGTGTCCTGTGAGCACACACGTGTCTACACCCCCGCAGACCTGGAGTGGGCCGTGCTGCCCACCCAGGATGGATCTCTCAGGCCCCTGGGGATCCAAGAGCCACACCTAGGCTCATACAGAACTCCTCCCTGCCATCCTCCATGTCCCCAAGGCCCCCATTGCCCTGGTGACATGCAAACATGTCCACCATACCTGGCCCTGCCTCGAGGCTGGAGCTGGGCCCTGGGAGGTGCCGGTTTGGATGCAAACTTGGGTTTTGTTTAAGCAAAATACCCCTCCTCCCATCCAACCCATGGCCCTACTCTGGGCACCCCAAGAACCCTCATTTGGCTGGCAGCTGTGGGCGGGCAGCCATCCCAGGTGGATGCCCTTCTCTGCGCTCCCCTGCCTGTGCCCTTCTCCCCCCCATCCCCCAGGCCAGCATCTGCCCCTCCCCAATCCTTCCTGAGGCCCCACCTGCTCAGGCACTGCCCTAGAATATTCCAGTTCCTGGGAATGACACTTTTCAGGGCCAGGGGCAGGCCTCAGCTACCCCCACCCACCCTGGAGTGCAAAGGGGTCCCTCCCGGGCTGCAGACTTGGCCCCTGCAGGGCTGGGGTATCAATGAGGTGTCCGAGGCCTTGTGGAAGGGGCAGCCCGGCCAGGGTGCTGGGGGCCGTGTCCACCCCCAGGGTGTTTGAGGAAACAGTAGGTACCTGTACCACCCTGCAGGGCCTGGCCCAGGTGTGTCATCTCCACATCCTCTGTAAAGTGGGGCTTTGGTGACTGTCAACAACCGATGTCATGACTCAAGTGACTGTGCTCAGGCCGGACTGTTGGCGGAGCCTGTCTGGGAGGGCCGGAGGAGGCCGACCGGGTCAGGCAGACAGGCGGCCCCTGCACTCTGGGGCCCAGGTGCGGCTCCCTCAAGACTTGGGGACTGGGAGGACGGTGCCCTATGTGGGGGACTCTGGATGGGGACACTGGGGCTGCCCCATGCCGCCTTGGTCAGAATGTCCCCTTTCCCGTTCGCGTGTCCCTGAAGCCCCAGCCGTGTGGCTGTGGGTGCGCCGGGCGTCACCCTTGGCCTCCGCTCCTCCCACCACGGGTGCAGGGACAGCAGCTGCCGGAGTGGTGGCTGTGAGGTGGGCCTGGCCTGTGTGGGCCGCTGGCAGGACCAGGCACGCGGGCCTGCGGGAACAGGCAGGGCCTTCCCTCCCTCCCTCCCCCACGCGGTTCCCAAGGCAGGGTGTGTCCGCCACGGCCTTGGCACCCAGGAGACTCCCCTGGAACAGACTTGGGAGTGCAGCCTCTCAGGGCTGGGGCAGGCCCCTACCTGACTGTGGGGCCTCCTCCACCACCGGGCACAGCCCTGTCACTGGTGGCCACGCCCCTGCACCGTGGGACCCTTCCTGGAGGAGCCTCGCTGGGCTGGGTTTTGCTGTCTGGCTGGGGCTGGGAGGAGGCAAGGAGCCGCCTGGGGGTGCTGGGCTTGGAGGGCAGGGAGGGTGGCCCAGAGGAGCCCCTCGTCCCTGACGACCCAATCCCACCGCAGGCTGGGGCACAGCTGCGGGCTAGGGACCCTTCCCTGTGCCCCCAGCCAGCACAGGGCACCAGGACTGTGGTCCCAGCCCTACCCCCACTGGCTGGGCCCCCTTGGGCAAGTGGCTTTCCTCTCCAGCCTCAGTGTTCTTACGTTACCCACCTCGGGGTTGAAGGTGGGGGTCTGGGCAGAATAGGAGAGGACACTGAGGCCCAGAGAGAGTGGGCTCACCCGCCACTGACCTACGCTTACACCAGGCTCTGTGGCGGGCGGCCCTGGCCCAGAATCCCCTCCCTTTCTGGTCCCCTGCTTTCAGAGTCCCTTTCCTCTCCTCCCCTGCAGGGTCTGGGAGGCTGGAGCTCCAGGCAGGGCGGTTGAGGGGAGGGTGTGTGGTCTAGCTTTAGTAGAGACCCGTCTCGCTCTTGCTCAGGCTGGTCTCAAACTCCTGGGCTCAAGCGATCCTCCCGCCTCCGCTTCCCAGAGTGCTGGGACTGCAGGCGTGAGCCACCGCACCGGCCAAGAAGCGCTTAATGTTAATTTAGACCAACTTCTCAGTCATGTCCTTTAGGGCCAGTGCTCCTTGTGTTTTGTTTAAGAACGTGCCCCAAAGTAATTTCTATTTACCCTCGGGAAGCTTTATTGTTAGACCTCTAACTTCGGATCCACGATCCACATGAAATTAATATTTTCTGAGGCTGAGGCAAGGTCAGGGAGAATATTTTTCCATATGGATATTGTTATCGAAAAGACATCCCAGCTCTGTGCACGTGTGAGTCTGTTTCTGGGACCTCTGTTCTGTTCCGTTGGTTTAATCTGCATTTCCCTGATAACTAAAGGTGCCGACCATCTTTTCCTGTCTTGCCACTTGTGCATTTCCCCTTGTGGAATGTCTGCTCAGATCTTTTGCTCATTTTTAATTGAATTTTTTGCCTTCTATTGAGTTGTATAAGTCTGGATACAAGTGCTATGTCAGATGTACGCATACCTGTTCCTTTTCTTCGGAAAGTCTTTTAAGACCAGCGCTATTAATTATGACATTTTCCTTTTGTGATTGACACCTTCTGTGTGCTATCTAAGAAATCTTGCTACCCCCAAGGTGGCAAAGTTTCTCCTAGGCGTTTTACCGTTTTAGCTTTCCCATCTAGCTCTGTGATTCCTTCTGAGTTCAGGGTCCAGGTTTCTTTCTTTCCAAATAAATACCCAGTTGTTGCAGTACCATTTGGAGAAAAACGATCCATTTTCTGTTGCAGTAAGTTGGCCGCCTTGTTGAGAATCAATTGACCGTCTGACATGCGGGTCTCGCCTGGGCGTTGCGTTTGGTCCCGGTGGCCGGTGTGTCTCTACCACACTGTCTCGATTCCGCTGGGAATGAGAGGAAAGACTTAACATGATTTAAATTATTTTAAGTTTACTGAGACATTTTCATGAGCTGGCACACAGCCTGTCTTCATGAATGTCCCGCCTGCCCCCAAGAGCAGCGTGGACGGGGAGGTCCTACGCGTGTCCCCGTGTTTCAAGTGCGCCCTCGTCTACTTCGCAGGGCTGTCGTCACCCAGGGTGCTGCTCAATCTCTTCCTGTAACTGTAGTTTATCTGTTAGTCCTTCAGGTTTTGCCAGTCTTCACTTCAGTGTTTTTATTTTTATTTTATTTTTATTTTTTTTTGAGACAGGGTCTCACCGTGTTGCTCGGGCTAGAGTGCCGTGGCGTCATCCTAGCTCACAACAACCTCAAACTCCTGGGCTCAAGCGATCCTCCTGCCTCAGCCTCCCGAGTAGCTGGGACTACAGGCATGCGCCACCATGCCCGGCTAATTTTTTCTATATATATTTTTAGTTGTCCAATTAATTTCTTTCTAATTTTAGTAGAGATGGGGGTCTCGCTCTTGCTCAGGCTGGTTTCGAACTCCTGAGCTCAAACAATCCGCCCGCTTCGGCCTCTCAGAGAGCTAGGATTACAGGCGTGAGTCACCGCGCCCGGCCCTTAAGTATGTTTTAAGAGCATCATTTTAAATGTTGCCTAGTATTCTGTTTATATATGTCCCATTTATTTAGTCTCCTATTGGGATTTTGATTAGGATTGTATTGAATTCATAAATGAATTAGGGAAAGCTTATGTATATTAGATATACACTTAATTTAAAGTTTTGGAATTTCAAACACATACAAAACAAACGGTGTGATGCACCCGCAGGTGGCCATTACCCAGCCCCAATAACCATCAATCCTTCCAGTTCCGTTTCATCCAGACCCCGATCTCCCCCTGCTTTCGTGTGACTTTGAAACAAATCCCAGCCATTATGTAAATTCATCTGTAAATATTTCAGTATACATCTCTAAAAGGTAACAAAACCCCAATACCGTTGTTGTACCAAAAACAATAACAATAATTTCTTAATACCATCAAAGGCAACTTGATGACTTGTTGAAAGGCAGGGTTCAAATTTCCAATTGTTTCATAAGTGTATTTTTTTTTATTCTTACATTTTGTTTGGGATCAGTTTTGAGTGGTTTTATGTCTCACTTAATACATAAATTCCTGCTCCATCTTTTAGTTTCTCCTTGGAATTTATTTGTTGAAGAAACTGAACTATTGGTTTTGCAGAGTTTCCCATATTCTGGATTGTATTTTTATGGTGTAGTTTAACATGTTTCTCTATCTTCTGTATTTCCCATAAATTGTTAGCTGGGGCTAATAGTTTGTATGATACTGAGCCTTCCAATTAATGAATGTGCTTTATTTATTACTTTGGGTTTTCTTTAATGTCTATCAATGAAGTTGTCTATTTTCTCTGTAAAGGTCTTATACATCTTATTAAAATTATTCCTAACGCTTTGTCTTTTTTTGATAAAATCGAACATGAGCACTCTGGGAGGCCGAGGTGGGCGGATTGTTTGAGCTCAGGAGTTCGAGACCGGCCTGAGCAAGAGTGAGACCCCGTCTCTACCAAAAATAGAAAGAAATTAATTGGACAGCTAAAAATATATAGAAAAAATTAGCCGGGCATGGTGGCGCATGCCTGTAGTCCCAGCTACTTGGGAGGCTGAGGCAGTAGGATTGCTTCAGCCCAGGAGTCTGAGGTTGCTGTGAGCTAGGCTGACGCCACGGCACTCACTCTAGCCCGGGCAACAAAGTGAGACTCTGTCTCAAAAAAAAAAAGAAAAGGAAATGTATTAGGGAAAAATGGAAGACCTACACTTGGGTTCAGAAATTCAAAGGAGCCTTCTGGGTTAGCAGTAGTTCACATGAAAACATCCCTAAGGATTTTAGGTGACAGCAAACTCTGAACGAAAGGAGAGTAAGGAGGCTGCCATGAGAGCCAATGTGGCCTTGGTTTGTAGGAAGAGGACAGTGCCCTTGGACTAGGGCCTCGCCATTGACAAGACGAAGAGAAGAGCAGTACCCTCAACCAGCCCCTTCCCATTGTCAAGCAGGAGAATTTTCTGCCCAGAGGGAGAAGCCAGGACAGGGAAGGCAGGAGGGCGATTTAACAAAGTAGAGACTAGGGGAGTGGGGGGAATTGAGGGCTGTTGTCAAATATCTGAATTTGTCCTAGGCAACTCTGGAGGGGAGAGTCAGGGCAGAAGCACAGTATAAAGAACTTTCTAACAATAAGGACCTTTAGAATCTGAAACATACTGCTTTATATAAAGAATTGAGCATTTGGTCACAGGAGGTGTTCAGCTAGAGGCCAAAAAAGCTCCCTGACCAGAGGAGTGGCTGCAATGGTGCATGGTTTTAGATGATACCTGAAAGCCTTCCAGTTAGACAGTGGTATATGTGTCTCTGAAATCAGCTTCCTATGGGAAGACATAAGAGCTGACCTCCTGCTACCAGGTGAGGTAAAGTGCAAGAGAGAAAGTGGACTCATCTCTTCAGGGCACACATTTGTGCCAATGTAGAATCCAGAAAGCCGCTGACCCTAGCTCTCCAAACATTCAGATGCCTGGGTCCTCTAGTATCATCACCTTTCCCGTCCCCCACCCCCAGCCCCAACTCACCGGGAGATGGCAAAGAGACCAGTGAGCAGAGGGAGCAGCTTGAGGGCATCCTGGGGCAGGTAGGTGGAAAGCACGGCCAGGTTGAAGAAGTAGAGGATGAAGAGCTGGACCGACTGGGCCACATATCTCCGGTGGATCTCCACCTCCCGCCGTGGCTCCCCAAAGGGCCGAAGGGCAGAAAAGCATAACAGGCTCAGCCCATACACCAGGAGCCCTGGGTGGGGTTGGAGAACACAGGGTCAGAATAGGCAGGAGGGTGCAAGAGGCCATAAGCTAAGGGCAGGGTTCACGGTGGATCGTGTGCAGGAATGGGCTATCTACACAGTGGGGTGGAGGTGGTCCTGGGAGGAGATAGATATGCAGAGGGGCAGGGTGCAAGAGGCCCTGAAGGGCCCAGGCCGAGTGAAGGGAAGCCCCCCTGCTCCCCAAGCCAGGCAGACCCTGCCCTCCTCAAGTCCACTTCCCAGATGCTCCCTTTCTTCTCACAGGGCCCAGGCTCACCCAGGATGATGGGGAAGGTGGCAAAGACCCCACAGCGCAGCGTGTAGACCAGGCGGGAACTCATGGTGGGCAGCCGCGGGGCATCAAAGGGCAGGAAGGCATATGCCCCGTACAGTAGGCAGGGAAAGAGGATGAGTGCAGCTCCCACAGAGGCCACAGCCCTCAGCCCCTCACGGCCTCCACAGATCCCACAGCTCCCACAGGAACGGCCAGATGGCCTCACCACTGCCTCGGCCCACTTGCACTCTGGGGGCTCGGGGTGGGTGACCCGAGGGGGCAGGAAGTTCCGGCGCTCGCCCCCGCCCGCCTCACAGCGCACAATGAGGTCTTCCTGGGGCCGCCGCTCAATGCACTGTAGGTCGATGGGCACGAAGGCACGGGCTGCCTTCTCAGGGAGCAGGTTGGCATCATCTTCGGGCAGCTCCTCTAGCTTGGTAGTCGGTTCTGACTTAAGGGGCTCTGGCTCAATGTCCCGCCAGCCGGGGGGATCCGGGAATGGAGCGCTGGGCTGCGGGCCTGTCCCCCAGGGCAAGGTGGCAGCCTCGCTTACTGTGCTGTCTAAACCATCCTCGGCCCCCTCTGTGGCTGTGGGAGACCCAGCTGAAGACTCCATTCTGAGGGACTCAGCCCCAGGGGACTCTTCCCCACCTTCCCCTTCTGGCTGCCGGCCATTGGGGACCAAGGTCTCAGGTGGGCTCTTCTCCAGGGCCTCAGACCCCTTCACTTCCAGCAGGGCCAGGCTTTCAGGTTCTGTCATCCTGGGACCTCTGTTCTGGGGTGTATCACAAGGTCATGTCATCCTGGAGGGAGGAGAGGAAAGCTGTTAGAAACCCCTGTCTTCTGGCCCCTAGGATGGTTCGACAGAACTGGACTCTCCAGGGCAACTGGCCTTATGGGCTTTAGCTCCTTCTGGAACCTTGGAGAAAACATGGTGCAGAGGAAGGTGTTGAAACAGAGGGAGGTGGAGGGAAGTGAGTTGCTGAAATGGAGGCAGCCTTTCAACATCAAATGCCACCCAGCAGGAGAAGGTGAGTCAGGGGGCACAGGCCCTGGCAGCTGTGACCTCAGTCGGTCCCCACCCACGCCTTCTACCCCCTCCACCAAAACCCCTGGAGTCATGGCCACTCTAATGCAGGAATGGGAGGAAGAGGATGTGTCTAGAACTTTGCCAAGAGTTTCTTTCCCACCAAGGATCTTCCTGTGGACAGAGAAGTTGCCCCTCCACCATGCCATTTCCCCTTTTTTCTGCAGATCCCTCCCTGGAACCCTCCTGGCAACTGGTACCAGTGATTTGCCCACAAATCTGTCCCAAGGAGCTGAGAATTGCAGGGTACCCTGTCCTTTCATCGGTACTTGGTCAGTTTCCAAACTTCTCACTAGCCCACCTCATTCATCTCCGTAGGTCCTGGGTCTGTTCCTTCTGACTTGTAGGTCTAATCATGGCTGTTTCCCATGCCTTCTCTCCTGCCTTTCTCCCCTCCCTGCTGCCCTCCACCTCACTGCTTCTGGATGGGGCTGATTCCCCTCCCTCGTCTCCTCAAAGACCCTCCTACTCTTGCCATTTGGACCCATGACACCCTCTTACTTTTCATCTGGAGAGAGGTGAAGGGTCCCCAGTGTCCGGGAAGGAGCTGCCCAGCTCCCAGCTAGCTCTGTAAGTATTTCTCTCCTCTCCCTCCCTTTACCTGTGTCTCCAAACCTGTCTGACCAGAGCAGGTGGGGCCCAGATTAAAGGGGCAGGCCCCGCCCTGCTGAATCTGCCGACAGAAAAAGCACTGGAGGAGGACGTCATCCTTTCTGAAAGTGGGGCTGCAGCTGGGCATAAATGCAAGTTTGTATTCTAGACACTTGCAATGCTTAAGAACTCCCAGTCCAGGAAAGCACAGGGGGGAGAGTGGGTTTGTGCACCAAAGGGTGCTTGGAGTAGGTTGGGAGACCCAGAAAAGAGATAGAATTTGTATACTTATTCATTCAGTAAATATTTACTGAACACCAGTTTTTATTTATTTATTTTTTTGAGACAGAGTCTCACTCTGTTGCCCGGGCTAGAGTGCCGTGGCGTCAGACTAGCTCACAGCAACCTCAAACTCCTGGGCTCAAGTGATCCTCCTGCCTCAGCCTCCCGAGTAGCTGGGACTACAGGCATGCGCCACCATGCCTGGCTAATTTTTTCTATATATTTTTAGTTGTCCAATTAATTTCTTTCTA
>CAUYSK010078697.1:0-38535 GCA_963575035.1 Avahi laniger | reverse complement strand
AAAATTTGGTATATGTTTACAATGGAATATTACTCAATCATAAGAAACGACAGTGATCTAGCACCTCTTATACTTTCCTGGATTAAACTTAAGTCCATTATCCAAAGTGAGGCACCACAAGAGCAGAAGAATGTGATCCATTTGTACTCGCCATCAAATTGGTTCTAACTGATCACATGGCAGAAATACTCTCTAGGGATTAGAGGGATTGGCAGGGAGCAAATCTACAATTAAAGGACATGGGGAGCACTAAAGGGAGGGAAGGGCATGCCTTTAACCCGCATTTGGGTGAGGCAAAGACATAAAGTGTAACTATAATGTTTATACCCTCACAATACCCTGGAATAATGAATAAAAAAAAAAAAAAAAGAAAGACACTTGCACCCGAATGTTTATAGCAGCACAATTCACAATTGCAAAGATGTGGAAAAAACCCAAGTGTCCATCAATACATGAGTGGATTAATAAAATGTGGTATATGTACACCATGGAGTACTATTCAGCTTTAAGAAACAATGGTGATATAGCACCTCTTGTGTACTCCTGGATAGAGCTGGAATGCATTCTACTAAGTGAGGTATCCCAGGAATGGAAAGACAAGCACCATATGTACTCACCATCAAATTAGTATTAACTGATCAACACATAAGTGCACATATAAGAATAACATCTATTGGATGTCGGGCAGGGGGTAGGGGGGAAGGGGAAGGGAGGTGGAGGGGACGGGTATAAGCATACACAAAGAGTGCAATGCACACCACCCGAAGGATGAACATATTTGAAACTCGGACTTGGCGGAGGGGCAAGGACAACATACATAACCTAAACATCTGTACCCCCATAATATGCTGAAATAAAAAAAAATGTGTGATTAATGGGACATAAATAAATATATAAAAGCTTCAATTAATGAAGCACCAAAGAAGACACAGTAGTCTTATAAGAGATATTTTTGGAATAGGGGACCTTTATTTCCTTGAAATAATATCATGTGCATGCTAGCAAATTTTCCTCATAGAGATTAAGTTTGTGAATTACTTTTCCTCCCTCTCTTTTCTAAGCAAGAGTAGTTGGTACCAAAAAAATTACCTTGGAATTACTTGAAACACATTTTTCTTAGGATAAATTACCTAAGAATTACTCAAAAACAGCCTTCCTTGAGGAAGTGGATCCATCGTCCAAGGAAATGGATATGGCCAGCCCTACTGAGTTTTAACTGTGGAAAAGAAAAAGCTGCTTGAATTTTTAGCTGAATCTCTGGAAGGAGGAAAGGATTAGGGGTTCTAGGCCCAGGAGGTACAGAACACAAACACCAGTTTGGCCCCAAACGTGTCTGTGACCTGATGGTGTGAATGTGAATTGAAAGAACTAAATGATTTGAGGTGAAACTTTAAGAGCCCATTACAGGGCACCTAGGTCTGAAATTGGCATTGAGGAAGTGAGATTGTCCTCCTTTGGAAAATCAGTGATTATCTATGCAGGTTTCAGGTCACTGGAGAATGACCTCAGCAGTGTACCTTTCCCCTGTCTGGGGCTGGATAGAACCCAAAGTGACACAGGGACTGGGTGGCAGAACAAACATGATGGAAGAGAGGACTGAGGAAATCCTGAGATGCCAAATGTTTTCTTGTGTTTTGTTTTTTTCCTGCTGCAGTATAGAAGCCCGATTGTCCTCACCCCCAATACAAAGCCTATTGGGGATTATGTAATTTAAGGAGAGAAGAGAAGGCGAAATCCTAAGAGGGATATAATGAACTCCCTCCACACTGATATGGAGAATTGTGATTACTAAGATTAATAAAATAATGTTATTAAATTTTTTAACCAATTTGTGGAATAGTTCAAAGAAGTTAGATAGATTTGAAGCCAACTCCATAATTTATATCTCTCCATCAATTACTCCCATCCTGCTAACCGATGACTGCTACCATGCCAGGCAATAACTAGCTTGGGAGGATGTGGAGTAGGTGATAACAGTTCCTAACTTGATATTTTATAAGAGACGAATTACATTTCTTTTTACACAAATTGGTCTTCTGAAAGCCAGGCATGTATCATGTAGTTAAGGTCTGAAAAAGGCCTAAGGAGTTGAGAACACCTAATCAACCAATTACGTTCTACAGCAATTACTTTTAAATGTAAATTCCTATTTAAGTGACTCTGACTAGAGATATTCATCTCTGCCATCAGCCCTCATAATATTCAGTAATGAGGAATATTCTGTGCATATTTTGTTTTCTGACAGGCATTATTTGATTGTCTCATTTCTCTCTTTCCTCGGTTTAGGGCATTTTATTGCAAGATGGATGAAAATGTGCAGTGCCAAAGGGCTTAAAGTGAGAACTGGACATATGATATGTAGGAAGGAATTTAGGAGATCTTCATTCATAATAAGTAGGAAATGGCCTTCGTGGCCAAATTTGTTGGATTCACAGAGAACAAGCTTTATATAAAAACAAAAACAAAACAAAAAGCTCTTTACTCTCTACATCAACAAAACTGAATGTAGAATTAGTTATCTTCTCAATCCCATTGTTTCGGAAGAATTTGTCCAGATGCATTTAGAGTGTGGCATCATGTAGCTGAGAACTGTTAAAACAGCAATCTGTGAACTGCTTACCTCTACAAGAGGCACCTTTAAATAGGTGGGTATGGTGCACCTAATCCGTGATCTGAATGTTTGTGTCCCTCCGAAATTTACATATTGAAATCCTAACCCCCAAGGTGATGGTATCAGGAGATGAGGAATTTTGGAGGTGATTATGCCACCAGCCCTCATGAATGGGATTAGTGCACTTGTAGACGAGCTCCTTCTGCCCTGTGAGGACACAGCAAGATGTTCACAGTCTGCGGCCTGGAAGAGGACCCTCACCAGATCCCAACCATGCTGGCACCTGGTCTTGCATTTCTTGCCTCTGGAAATATGAGAAATAAACTGCTATGGTTTATAAGCCACCCAGGCTATGGTATTTTCTTATAGTAGCCGAAACAAACAGCTATGGTTAATATATGGATTTTTGCCAATTTTACCCTATTCTCCACCATTAAAGAGGTTTCTTTCTTTGCTAGTTTATTTTGTTCCTGTTACCCATTCTTCAAAGTCAGTCCTTCCTGGACAGATTTGTTGTTCATTTGGGTTAATGAAAAATTGATGTTTATGGGTGGAGAACAGGCAGGACGGGTAATAGAGAAAGAGGAACACTTGGCAAAATAAGTTGCCAATCTATTTATTAAGAATGGGGAGGCAGAGATGAGAAAGAGTTAAACCAGGAGAGCAGGAGTTACAGAAGGGATTTTTCAAGAATTTGGAAATAAAGAAGTAATAAGGTACCCATAATGTGTAAGTAAAGTGTAAAGAAGAGAAACAAAAAATTTCCTGTAGTATACTTTTTTATAGTATGAAAATTTTAACTATTTAATCTTTTAAATTTATCTTTTGCTTTCTAAACTGTCTCATTGAATACACCAGGGCTTTAGGGCTGGACCAGGTGTGTGATACTTTTAAGGGTTACATATAATCATCTTAACAGGAGTTATTTAACTGAAGATGGGGTCAAACTGTGGAATATGAGGCAAGTCCTGCTGCTACCTGTTCAGGTAAGTAATGCTTTTGTTGAAACACAGCCATGTTGATCATTTACTGTTGTCTGTCACTGTTTTCATGCTACATGGATGAGGTAAGTAGTTGCAATAGAGATTATACAGCCTGCAAAACTGAAAATAAGGCCTCTTTTCTTCAAATTAAACTATTTAATTAGAAGCCATTTTATTTTTTCTTTTTATTTTTTTTAATTTTTTATTTCAGAGTATTATGGGAGTACAAACGCTTTAGTCACATAAATTGCCTTTGCACCGCCAACAAGTGTGCCCATCCCCCAGATAGTGTGCACTGCATCCATCACCTCCTCCCCCTTCCACCTGCCTGATACTCTGTGAATGCAACTTCCCATGTGTGCACGTTAACGATGACCAGTTAGTATCAATTTGATGGTGAGTACATGCGATGTTTGTTTTTCCATTCTTGTGATACTTCACTTAGAAGAATGGGCTCCAGCTCTATCCAGGATAATATAATAGATAGTTCATCATTTTTTCATGGCTGAGTAGTACTCCAGAGTATACATGTACCACATTTTGTTAATCCACTCATATACATACATTGATGGGCACTTGGGTTGTTTCCACATCTTTGCAATTGTGAATTGTGTTGCTATGAACATTACTATGTCTTTTTTTCCCTTTGGGTTAAATACCCAGCAGCGAGATTGCTGGATTCAATGGTAGTTCTACTTTTAGTTCTTTGAGGTATCTTCATACTACTTTCCACAGAGGTTGTACTAGTTTGCAGTCCCACCAGCAGTGTATGAGTGTTTCTAACTCTCCACATTCACGCAACATGAGGTAGAAGTCATTTTAGATTGATGTGTAGTTGTAAGAAATGATGCAGAGATATCTTATGTTGTCTGTGTCATTTTCCCCACTGGTAACATTTTTCAACACTATACTACAATATCACAACCAGGAAATCGACATTGATACGGTCAGTATAAAGCAGCTATCCTCAACATTTTTGGCACCAGGGACCAGCTTCATGGAAGACGATTTTTCCACGGTTGGGATGGGGAGGGGAAGGGAGAGCTCAGAGGGTATTGTGAGCAATACAGAGCAGCTGTAAATACAGAGGAAGCTTCATTTGCTGCTGCTCACCTCCCGCTGTGCAGCCTGGTTCCTAACTTTCGTGGAAGACAATTTTCCATGGGCAGACAGAGAAGTGGAACAGCAGGAGGGTACTGGGGGGTGGCCAGAGCTCAGGTGGTGACACGTGGCCCACTGACATAAAGAACAATTCCGTCACCAAAAGGATCCACTTGTCTCTGTTATAGTACGGAGAGCGAGAAATGACCATTCACAGACCAAATTAAGCCGAATTATGAGTCTTTATTAGCTGGATAGCGACCACTCCTGCCCTGTCAGAGCACAGGTGCAGAGAATGGCCCCCTCCTATTCTTTACACAGGGTTTTTATACTATTTTCGGAGAGGCTAAGTGAAACAGAGCATGGGGCAGGGGACCAAAAGCGGGGAGTGAAACATAGGATTGCGTGCCATAGGGACAAGGTCATTTTGTGCATAACTCTGGCGCAAGTAACTGCTTACAATCTTCAAAGCAAGCTGGGTTACAGAGCAGATAGCATTCATTAGATCGAAGGCCATTCTTTAAGGCTGGTATAATTGTAACTATTAACAGCTTCTACAGGAGTAACTATTTCTCTACATTTTAACTCTTTCATGAACCTACCAGGAGCCTACTACAATCCCCCATGAAGTGGCCCATAAGTTGAAAGTTCATTTTGTCATTGAACTTGCTCTTTGACACCTTTTGCACTATGACAGAAGGAGTTTACTCTCATTTTATTAGACATCATGGGCCAAGATCACTTTCTTTCCTGGAGGCTGAAGAAGGCTGAACAAACATAAGTCATCATCCCAAATACCATTAGCTACCAGATTTATGCTGCCCATTATAGTGGAAATCAATACAGTGGTATTCATTTTGCAGCTGGAAGAAGTTCAGGGATGGAAAGTAATTTATCCAAGGTCATAGCCAGTCCAAGTTGGGGAGAGACTTAAAATTTAAATCCCCTGTCTGCAGCCCCTTGATATAAAACACAAACATAAAAATGATGACTTCGACGTAAGAGCTATATTTTCAACTGTGGAGTTTTGATATTGTTACTTAGCTATTTTCCTCCCTGACTCTTAAACACTGACATCTTCTGAATACACACCAAGGCTGTGTCTATGGAAGCAGAAGCAACTTTGGGGAAAATGGCTTTCAGTTAGGCCTTAATCAAAAGCCTACTTGTGAGAATGTGGCCTCCAGTTTAAGACTGGGCAGGGCCACTTTGGATAAACCCACAATTCAACTCATTTAATGAACAAGAATTCTGAGAAATTTGCCTCCTACCTCCCCAATTCCCAGATATACTTGAAAATTCAGCAAGGTGGACAAATCAGGCAGTGGTTGCCTCTGAAGGAAAGTGGGGCTGTGAGTTTTGACCAGGAAAGGGTAGGAGGAAACTTTCCAGAGTGAAGGTGAAGATCCATCTCCATACGGGTTTGGGTTAAGTTTGTCAGCACACATTGAACAGTGCTTAAGATTTTGTGTCTCATTATATGTTAATTTCACCTAAAATAAAACCCTGTATAATAAAACAAACTCACTAAGAAAATATTTGGGACAGTAATAAGGTTAATGGCTAAAAGTGTTAACGTGGAATTTTTATCAGCTTCTGTCATCATCTCCACCAACCACAAAATACAAAGGTCTTTGACCATCTCTGCAGAGGGAAGTGGGTAGAAGTTTTCAGAAACCAAAATGTGTATCTAAAGGAGGGGGTGTATATTCTAGAGCCATTGTCTATCTGCTGGCACTACCAGGAAACCAGATCTTTGGCTCTGAAGGAAGCAGGCTTCCCTTAGCAGTCAATTCTTAGGTAAAAATAGTTGCTGGGGTTGGGGGAGGGACTGGTGGCTGAAGACTTGCAGGAACTCTGTAACAAATTCCTGGAGGCCCCACACAGTGCTGGGAAGCTGGCGTCTCAGCTCCTCTGATGTCTTTCCCCAAGTAAATGGAGAGATGGGTCCAGAAACCAGCAGGAAGGGAAGCCCTGCTTGAGCGTAAGATCAAGCAGGCCATTCTGGGTTTGGGAAAATTATAAAAACGTGGGTAAAGAAGAAATTTTATTAAAATTGAATTGTTTGGGAGTCTTCCCTACCTTCTGTTTCCGCTTTATATCACTCTATTTTCCAATTTACCAACATGATCTGCTGCTTTTATTTTCATGAAATATTTCAAGCATAGAAAACATACAGACATCCACGATCCAGTCTTGTCTTACTTTTTATTCATTATCAAAAATGTGTTTTAATTAGTGATTAGTAATTAATGTTGGTAATCAAATAGTTCAAATGAATCAAAGTTGTCTTTCTATTAACATTTACTCTTTTGACATTTTTTTCTCACCTTTATGTTATGCATACTTGGAAACAGGCATTTGGACATTGCGATTAGTGATTGGATACTACTCCTATTTTCCTAAACAGATGCATATGAGCGGCTCTGCTCTCAGCTTTTTTGATTTATAATTTATACAGTCAGATATTTTTACTTACTAGAGTTATTATTAAAATAAGTGGGGTATATCTGCTTTCCCATCTATACAGACTCTAGTCTGGTTATTTTATTATTGGATTATTTATAACACTATCAGCAACTTCAAATTTTTAAAATAGATATCTTTATTTTTAACAAAAGTCAGCAATTCTCAAACATTTTGGTCTCAGAAATCATTTATAGTCTTAAGAATCATTGAGGACTCCAAAGAATTTGTCTTTATGTGAATTATATCAATCCATGTTTACTGTATTAGAAATTCAAACAGAAATATTTTTAAATATTTATTAATTCTTTTAAAATCACAATAATAAACCCATTGTGTGTCAATATAAATAACAAATTTTTGTGCAAGTAACTATTTTCTGAAATGAAAAAAAAATTATTGAGAAGAATGGCGTGGTCTTAGATATTGCAATCTCTTCAGTGTCGCCTGAATAGAAACAGTTGGATTGCCATATTTGCTTCTGTGGGGGCCCAGTGTAAACTTCCCCTTTGCCCTCTGAAGGTTTTCTGAAAATCAACTGACGAAAGGCAGATTAATAGGAGAAAGAGCACACGACATGTATTAATTGCACATGTGTGCACAGGAGTCATGCAAAATATGAAAACCCAAAGAAAGTGCCAGATGGTTGACACTTTTATACCATCTTGAGGCTGCAGAAAGAACAGTTGCTTGGAGCACAGCCAGACAGGTTATGGGCGGAGAAAAGAGGAAAGGCCTGACTAGCAAAGGCGCTCTTGTTATGCAATGAAACCTCACGGGTAGCAGCTCTCAGAAAGCATAAGTTATTGGCAGACCCCCAAAGGTGTCAGACTCTCAGTCTCCCTCTCCCAGGAGCCAAACCTTTCTAGATCCTGAAGGGGGTAGGGCAGAGAAAGCCTGGCTCTTCATTTTGCCAAAGCAGATTTTCTCTCCAGATGCAAATCTCCCCTAAAAAAGGCAGCGTTTTAGCCATTCATGTGTTTCTAGCCCCTCTGAATAGCCACCTTGAAATATGTCAAAAAAATGTATTTGGGGTTAAATAATTTTGGTTTCCTTTACTTCTGTATTCAATATATTGTGAAACGTTGTTTTGGTTGAAAAATATGGAGAAAATCCAGCCTCATACAGATTTATTTGGAAATGAGAAGAGTATCTTAATATCCTTTCCAGACAGTTATGGATATTCTTCTTTGGTAACATGACAAATCACATCAACTGGTGTTTTCTTAAACAAAAGATGCATTATGAGATTTAAAGCCATGCTATTGAACTTTTCATAGTCTGTTACATTAATACCCATTGGCGTATCTTGCATTTTGAATGGTTCTTTTACCCAGGTGCAATTTTGTAACATCATATGTTGGTCATTTAGGAAAATATTGGTTTGTTGCATTATGCACGTCTTCCTTATACAATATTTCAAAATCACACTCATTAATAATACTATTATCGAAGCCACAAGGGGGTTTCGGTCTAGGTCCAGTTGCTCATTGCACAAAGATCCAATTATTGAGAAAATGAAGATTGCCAAGGAAGAAAGGAATTTTTAATATGACAGATGTCTTGTCTGGAAAAGGGGAGAAGTTGCCTTCAAATCCATCTCTCTGACTAATGGAGACCATGGACTTTTTGGCCTCTTTCTTAGCTGTTCTGAGTCTGCTACTTCTGCCCTGTCAAAGACAGCAGTAGTTCTCAAAGGGGCAGCGGTGGAGGGTATTGTGTCCCCACATTTGGCAACATCTGGAGACAGTTTGGTTGTCACAACTTGGTAAGTGCTACGGGCATTTAGTGGGGAGAGGCCAGGGATACTGCTAAACATCCTACAATGCACTGGACAGCCCTCCAACCCCCTAACAAAGAGTTATCTGGCCCCAAATGTCAATAGCGCTGAGGTTGAGAAACCCAGGATTACAGTATCATTGATATCACATAATTGAAAATGCCAATAACTACTTATTGCGGGCATTCTTATTGAAACAGGTCCCTTTCTCGTGATCTCTGCGACATGTGATACCAAGTGCTGAAACAGCCCCAAGGAGACGGTTCTGGAACTCCACAGGGAAATCAAGGACCTCAGCCTTGTAACTTGCTGATCCCACAGACTGTATACTCCATGAGGCCTGGGGTTGTATACACGTCATGGAGCTAAAAAATGAAAGTTAATCCTTCCACGTCCGGCACTGTGGCACGCGCATGCTGATCTGCCTGACACAGACAAACAGGCAAGGAATTAGAATGTTATTCACAACGTAAGAACATGATCTACAGAGGAAAGAAAGAAAACACATTATTCTCATCATTTTTATGCACAGCAAAATACAGAAAAATAAATCAGTAATTTTATCATGAGTGTATTCTCTTTTCATTAAGGTTTATTTGCTGATTTTTACTAACCTATTGATAGGAGAGTGGTCCTTTTGTCTTGCAAGGGAGACACTGGCTGTATGGAACTGTTTCATTTTCTTTAATAATATTGTAATAGTAGTAAAACAAATGCTTTTGAAACAGGCACAATCTTGAGTGAAAATCAGATCCTCCATTTGAAAAACTTTGTCACCGTCTTTCTTGAATAGAGCAAACACATGTTGCATAAAACAGCAACAGATTCTTAAATATTATCCTTACTCTTCTGCAGAAAGACTAATGTTCAAAACACCGTTAACTATACTTATTCACATGACCTTAGAAAACATCTTAAGGAGAAACTTGAATAATTATCTCAGCAGTTTGCTGCTGGAAGTTTCACTCTCCAAAATTTATGCTTGGCCTCTCGTTAGTTGCAAGAAAATGTCACAATGGGGAGATGTCATGTCGAACACATTCTTTGGTCACATAGGGGAGGAGCTCATTATAGTTCCTCTATAATGAGTTTACCAAATTCATCTGTACTTGCTCCTCCAGCAGGACACTTTCCAGCAGCAAGCAGTCAGAATAAATGGGAAAATCATGTTCAAGGACAAGGGGGCACTTGCTTACCTGGATTCACTCACGCCAAAAATGTCATGAAGTGAAAGTCATATCTTTCTCCATCTAAGGGTCTGGCCAAGCCTTCTTGATAACAATGAACACTTCTGTGCGGCCACTGAGGCCAGGACTTCATGTGTTTGTGATTGGAAGACTATTGCCAGGATGGAAAGTGATGCATTGGAAAGAAATTTACAAATACACATGAGGGTGGGTGTGAGTTTCTCAGCATGGAAACCCATTCTGTCCCAAAATGGTTGCATGGAAACATCTGTTTCAAACCATTCTGAGCTAGGAAGAATGTGGAGACCAAGCATATGGTTCCTTTAAAGATGCTTGCCTCACGGTCTTGACCTAAGAGATGGCATCTGGACAGGGGAGGAAACAGAAGTGCTCTTGGAATCACATCCTCTTCAAAACAAAACAAAACAAAACAAAAACAAAAATCACGTCCTCATGCTTTTTTAAAGGGTTTCTTCACCACAGAAAAATTCTCCAAATTTCCCTGTCGCATTTATTTTTTTAACCTCTCCCCCAGTTTCCCGACAGTTAACATCTTACGTGAGTGGAGTACATTTTTCAAAATTAGGAGGCTGACATCAGTACATTACAATTCACTAAACCCCAGAGTTTATTTGCATTCCACCAGCTTCTCCACCAATGTCCTTCTTCTGTTCCAGGATCCATCTCGGACACCGCACCGCATTTAGTCGCCATTTCTCCTCGTCTTTGCTCCTGCCTTCTGATGACCCTTTTCTCTTCATTTTGACTGAAACGGTAGCTTCAAAATGGGCTCCTAAGAAGCCTCCTCGAACCTACAGGAGTCAACTTTTCAATTGTGTCTATATCTTTAATAAAACAAACAACAACGATAAAAAAAAAAAAACTGGAAAATTGAAAAATTTGGCTCAAAAGCTTTCCTGGCTGCCCGTTTCATCTCCATAAAACCAGTCATCATCCACTTAATGAATTTATTTTCCATGATTGTGTTGTCCACTCTGGCATAACTCAACAGATAGCTGGATCTATTTCATGGGTCAAAACAAGAGGTCATCGGGTGATAGGAAGGACCAGACTAGGAGAAGCAAGGGCTTAGAAACTAGACTTCCAGCCTGAAAAAGAACAGAAGTTTGGACCAGACCACACTTAAATGTATGAGGGGAAGTTCAGACAGCTGGACCACCATATCCAGAGAGTTGGGCTATAGACCATCTGCGAGACCCCAAACATGTAGCATCAGAAAGTGAAGCAGACAGCAGGGGCATGGGGGGGGGGTTGGCAGTGGTGGGTGGGGAGATGGACAGGAGGCAGGTGAGAGCCTGAAAGGGCTAGGAGACGTGCAAAAACCAGCAGGCAATCATGAGGAGGTTGGCTAGAAAGAAGAGGAGGGACATGAGGTTGGGCCCATGCTGCCTGCAAATCAAAGACAGGATTCTGGCCCAAGGTCTCAGAGCTCAGATTTAGAGATAGTATCTCTGGCAGGGTTTGACCATGCAGGAGCTACCCAGCAGCAAGATACCTAAGGCGGAATGTGTGAGATAATCAGAGTACCAAGGTAAAGGGTAGATTATAGGAACCCCAGCCATTAGAATTAGGGTGAGGTAAGAGCAAGGCCAGAACCCGGATTAACTAACAGAATGTGGCAGAAGTGATGAGATAACACCTCCAAGATTAAGCTCTGAAGACTGTTACTTTAGCCGCGCTTTCTCTCTGGCTCTTCTCACTTGCTCTCGCTGATGAAGCAAGCCGTCATGTTGTAAGCTGCCCTGTGGAAAGGCTCATGGGGCAAGAAACAGACGGAAGCCTCTGGCCAACAGCTAGCCAGGAACAAAAGCCCTCAGTCCAGCAGCCTGTGAGGAACTGAATCCTGCCCGCAACCACTGGAGTGAACTTGGAAGTGGCTCTTCCTGCAGTTGAGCCTTGAGATACATTTGATGGCCCAATATTTTGCTACTGATCTAAGTGCAGAATGACCTTAGTGTATATATTAGTCATCTATTGCTGCATAACACATTATCCTAAAATGTAACGACTTGAAACAACATTTATTACCTCACGGTTCCTGTGGGGCAGGAATCTGGGAGTGGCTTAGCTGCATCCTTTGGCTCAGGGTCTCTCACTGGCTGTAATCCAGGTGTTGGCCAGGGGCTATAGTCATCTCTGAGCTCACGTAATTAACCAGCCAGGCTGGAGGAGGGCAGCTCTAGGATTGTTTTAAATTTACTTCATAATCTTGAGATTTCACATGAAACAAGAGACCGGCTTTTTCCTGAACAGCTGAATACCACCCTCCTCATCCGCATCTTTAAGAGTCAGGAAAGGAGCTTGAATTTCTCTTTCTAGAGGGATCTGTGGCCGGGATTCGCTGTTCCTGTACAGCTTTTGGAACCCCATGCGTGCACTTCTATTTAAAAGTCGTCTGTCTGCAAATGCTCCAGGGAGCACACAATCTGGCTTCTCCTTCGCTTTTAGTTAGTTTGCGCCGGAAATAAATTTCTATGTTTTATCTGACAAGTGGAGACTGTCATCCTTAGCCCATGCGCACCAGCACATCTGACTAGATGGTAAAATATTGAAGTACAGCACTTCAGTGGCAGTTAGGAAGTTCTGAAGGCCCCCTCCAAACGACCCAGCAGGGGTCTACAGGATGACTCAGCTCAAGGGCCATCATGTTCTACTTGTTCTCATCTGGTGTCACACAGTTGATCAATCTTCTGAATTTCATCTCTGACTAAAGTTTAGGCTTAGGAGTCAAATAACCTGGGTTTTATCTGGCTCCGCCATTTGCACACCTCAGCATGAAGTCTTAGTTTTTTCACCTGTAAAACATAAAGTTTAAATAACCTTTTGTAAAATGTGCTGTGCATGATCCGTGAATGCTACCATTGCTTTTGAGTCTCTTGCCCAGTTATGAATAAGGGACTCTCGCATTTCTGATCCCCTTCTTCTTCCGTCTGCTAAGGCGCTTTCTTGTCCCTCAGGCCTATGGAGTTGTCTAGAAAATTCAGCCATAGTTTAGCAGCACAGGGCACTGGGAGGTTGAGGCTTCTTCTTTGGGGTGGTTGTGGTTGTAGTTGTTGTAAGGATGTTAAACTCTTCATCACACGTCACATTTTGAAAATACATTTTCAAACATGCACATTTCCCCATCTTCTCAAACAGAGACAGTATCAAGCGTCGTTGCATTTGCTCTGTCTCAAGGCACACATCATAACCATCAAACATTGCTGTCTTTCCCTGGTGTGTTGGCCTCCCTTTAGGGTTGCCAGACAAAATACGTATGTCTCAAATATATTTAGGTAAAAAATTATTCATTGTTTATGTGAAATTCAAATTTAACTGAGCTTCCTGCTAAATCTAGCTACTCTAAGGCTCTGCTAGCCTCTTCCCACTTCTAATTTGCTATCTCTAATCTGTTGGGAATGAGGGTTGAAAGCAGAGCTTGAAATTACAGAGCTACCAATGGTATGAAGTTCTCAATTCTTTTCCATCTATACTTACTTCCCCATAGCTTCAAATACTATCTCTTTTCTGACCAAACCCATTTTCCCAACTCCCCTCTGCTGAGTTCTAAGACTCTTAGACCCAGTTACCTCCTCACCATCCCTGCTGGACTGTCTATGGGGATCTCTGAGCAGGATTCTTCACCCCCCTCCTCCAGCATTCCCCCATTCCACCAGTTTGTCCTCCAATATTCTCCATCTCAGTACATGGCACTGAGCGCCAACATCATCTTGGATGCTGATCTTTCCTATACATGTCCTTTCTAGTCTGTCCACTGGTGCTGGTGGCTTGTGGCTCCAATCCATCCTTTCCTCTCCATTCCCACTACTAAAATCCTGCTCTGTGCCATAATCCTCTCTTGCCTGGACCAGTGCTGTGGATTTAGCTGGTCTCTGAGGACACCTTGTCTCCTTTCTTTCCATTCCCCTCATAGCAGCTGAGGGTCCTTCTCAAAGCAGCAATCAAATTGGATCACAAGCCCCTTGCTCCCTGTTTCACACATACAAAGCCCTCCAGCAGTTCCCTGTTGAAATTATTGGCTAGAAGCAATAAGTCTACACCAGAGGTTCTGAATTGGGGGCAATTTTACCCCCCAGGGGATATTGAGCAATGTTTAGAGACATTTTTGGTTGTCACCACTTGGGGAAAATACTGATATCTAGTGGATAGAGACGGGGTGAGGGGGTGGCAGAGAGTTCTGCTAGATATTCTGCAATGTACGGAACAGCCCCACAACAAAGAATGTCCAGCCCCAATGTCACTGAGAAACTCCAGCCTAAAGTGAGCAGTATCATAGTGTGTAAGATGAAAGTCAGGGACACAGCCCCCAACTCTTGCTGGAAAGTTCTTGTGCTAACAAGCCTCCTCCCTGCATTAATGGAAGCCTTTACTCAACAGCTTCCTTCAGCCGCTGTGAGGGAGGACCGGCTAGTGCCTCGACAGAGATGCCACAGAGAGAGACTGAGCTGTGCTCGGACAGTTATACATTCCCCCCAGGTACTAGCAAGCATAACTAGGGTGCTTGGAGTTGACATAACCTGGAGCAAATCATACCCCTGATGAGGAATTACACAATTCAAAAACCAAGCCGTGTGTACCGATGGGTTGTATTTCCAAGGGTCCCAAGGGACAGACGATGAACACTTTGAACCTCTGGACTGTACATGACTACCCATAGAATTTGCAGAGAACAAAGTCCGCGGATTTTTCTCCCCCAAGCTGTTAGTCTTAAGTGAAACAAGGGTAAGAAAGTTCCCTTTGGTGTTTCTTGACAATTAAAGGATCATGTAAGCAATGTGTTTTGATCTCTCACAAAAACTATGAAATGTTTTTCTTCTGGTGAAACATCTTTTCCAATGATATTTTAACAAATTAACAAGAGCAACTTCAGAATGTGTGTTTTTTCACCTAAAAAATGCAAAAACTGCACTATTCCGTTTCATTAAGCTAAACAGACTTGACATGAGGCCAGCCTTTCCTGCTACTGAATAATCCTATGTAATATGAATACAGCCGCAAAGGAGCTAATAGATGCTAATTATCTCTCTCAACTAGTTTTCCTGTTAACCATTTTTAACTGGGGGTTTCCCTGATGGGGAGGAAGCACTCTATCGTGTGGTTTACCAGAGAAGCCCTCCATAATCCCCTTTCATTGGATAGGGTAAAGCTAAAACCTATCTTGGTCTGACAGGTGTCAAGAGCCCCACAATGATGAATAGACTAAGTAAAAGATGGGGACACAGTTTGGGTGGAAGACTCCATGTGAGACACAAAATGGATGTTTATAGGAGTCAGCTAATTGAGGGACTTAGGAATAGGATGTTTGGACAGCATCCTCTCTTCATGGCAGTAGCTCTCAGTGCTGGCTGCACATTAGAACCACCTGGGAAACTCTTGAAAAAGCCCCAGTGCCAAGGTTGCGCCCCATCCTCAGAGTTCCTGATTTAGTTGGCTTGAGGAAGGACCAGGGCACAGGGATTTTTTTTTTTTTAGTTTCCTAAGTGACTCTATGTTCATTGAGGGATGAGAACCATTGCTCTAGACCAAGATTTCTCCACCTCAGTGCTATTGGTATTTTGGGCTGCATCATTTTTTTCCATGGGGGCTGTTCTTTGCATGGTAGGGTTTTTCACGGCATCCCTGGCCTCTACCCATTAGATGTTAGTGGCATTTCTTCCTTCTCTTGTAACAACCCAAAATGCCTCCAGACATTGCCAAATCAACCCCCTACCACATTGAGAGTCACTGTCTTGACCACTGCCTGTGGAATGCATGGTGGGTGGGTAAGTGAGGGGTTGGAGGTTCAACTCTCTGAAATAAAATTCAAAGGAATGAAACAGCTGTTCAATTTCCCACCCTCAGCCTAGAGGCAGGATTAGTGGTGTGTTCCCAAACTCTGTGCTGAATTACCTTTCCTCTGGATTACAGGTATACAGATTAAATTGGCTTCATATTACTTATAGTCTATATGGGAATACAGATGCTCCTCGTCTTATGATGAGGTTATGTTCTGATAAGCCCACCATAAGTTTAAAATATCATAAGTCGAAAATGCATTTAATACACCTAATCTGTCATAGTTTAGCCTAATTTACCTTAAATGTCCTCAGAACACATATGTTAGCCTACCGTTGGGCAAAATGATCTAACACAAAGCCTATCTTATAATAAAGTGTTGAATATCTCATGTAATTTATTGAATACTGTGCTGAAAGTGAAAAACAGGATGGTTGTATGGGTAATCGAAGTATGGTTTCTAGTGAATGTGTATCACTTTTGTACCATTACAAAGTCAAACCATCGTAAGTCATGGACTATCTGTATACAAATCCATGATCAAAATTATTTATATAAGGTTAAAAGATCTATCTCAGAAAGAAAAAGGAGACAAATTATTTGCTCCCTAGTCATTTTTTCTCCTGTAGGAAGCCTCCGCTCCTCTTCCATTCCACACTGCTCCAGGGATAACTCTCTAGCCCTGGCCTGTCCAATATGGTAGCCACTAGCCACATGTGGCTTGTTAAATTTAACTGCAACATTTTAATGCAGAAATAGAACATTTTCATTATTGCAGAAAGTTCTATTGGACAGCACTGTTTAACCATAGAGCTTATGGTGCCATTCTCACGCTTAAAAACCTCTGTTAGCTCCCCATTTCCCCTAGGATCAAGTGCAATCACCCTAGCTTAGCATTTAAAATATTTCACTATCTAACTCCAGCTGTTCCTCCTAAACCCCTCTGCTCCTCAGCCTCCTTTGCACAGCCCGTCCGTTTATAAGAGAGATCAAGGCACTTCGCTACCTCCTAGCTTTTGCCCATGTTGTTTGTTGTTTGTTTTGTTTTTGTTTTGCCACATATGCCCTTTCTCTAATTTCTTCACTTGGTAATTCATACTTGATCTTCAAATTCAGTTCAAGTGTCCTTCCAACCCACTTCTGGATCCCATACAGTTGCTACATTCACTGTTGCCCCATGGGACTGGAATACCAGTGTCTCATATACGTGTCACATTCTGTCATAAATAGTTATTCCCATATCTGTCTCCCATGCCTAACTCAGAGCTCCTCAAGGTCAAGAAGAGGCTTTATTCCTCTTTGCATCACCAAAGGCCAGCACAGTGTAGGCACTCACATTTCAAATGAAATGATCTACTAGCTTATGGGTGAAATAGCATGATTAGACACATTTAACACACAGAATTCCAACGACCCACACCTCCATGCAAGTGATGCCATCTCTTTGGGATCAGAACATCTGCCTTTTATTTTCTTAGCAGCATGAGCATATCTGGTGAGTAGAGGGCTCTTTACTGAGATGGAAGATAAATCCATTTAAAGGTTGCATCTGATGGGTTGATAGTCACAAAGAGTAAGAAAGAAAGTAAAGAGGAAATTCACTGTTCTTTTTTGTAGACTTTGTCTCTTATACCAGTTAAACACAAATATCTCAAACAAGAAACATTTAAACAGAGAAAAACATAGAAAAGACCGGCTTAGCACTAAAGCTACACGATGTTTCTTCTCTGACATATTCTTAATTAACTTTAAAGGCTCATTTAAATGAACTGCCAAAACCAAAGCTATATCTTACATTTTCTTTCTCTTTTCCTTGGCACCTAACACAGTGTCCAGCATATAGCTGGTGCTAAGTTAACACTTGAGTAATTTAGATAAAAATCAACAGAAAACAGATGGTTATGATGGAGTGGGGCAGCGTGAACACCAAGTCAAATACAAATGAGGGAAGTTACTATTCCAGAGTGTATTATCTTTCTATTACTGCTGTAGCAAAATACAACACACTTGGTAGCTTTAAAGAACATACATTTATTACCTTATGATTTATTTATAGGTTAAAAGTCCGACACAGATCTCACTGCACTGAAATCAAGATATTGGCAGTGCTACACTCTGTCTGGGGCATTTATTTAGGAGAGATTTTTTTGCCTCACCTTTTTCACCTTCCACAGGTGACCCACATTCCCTGGTTTGTGGCCCCTTCTTCTGGCTTCAAAGCCAGCAATGGCAGGTCAAGTTCTTCTGGTGCTGCCATCTCTCTGGTCCTCTCTGTAACCCCTTTTCTATAGTCAGATCTCCCCCAGACCACAGCCTGGAAAGGTTCTCTGATTTTAAGGACTCATGTGATTAGACTGGGCCCACCCAGATAACCCACGATAATCTCTACATCTCAGGGCCTGTAGCTTTAATCTCATCTGCAACGTCCCCTTTGCCGTATAAGGTAACACATTCACAGGTTTCAGGGTTTAGGGTGCAGACATCCTTAGGGGGCCCTTCTTCTGCCTACCACAAGGGAGTCACATGCAATGACTAGAATTACAAAGAAAAGACCCAGCAACTGCTACCTGTTCCTGGTCTTCTCACAGCAGCATAAAAGATAAATGCTTAAGCTTTAGATTTGAATACTTTCCTGGATATATTTTTAAAATAGCATATTTTCCTAAGTATACTAGTAATAGATGTGAACTGTCAATAGTTTGGAAATGCAGAAAACTTTGAGAACAAAATCACCCTAAATCCCACCAAGTAGTCACAACTACAGTTACTATTTATGTGTATATTCTTCTGATAGTATGTATAAATGTATATCAATTCTATAGATTTATTAAAAATATTGAATTATTCTAAACATTCTTTTAAGTATCCTGTTTCCTCCCCCCCACACACACTAAATATTATACTAAATATGTTGTCATGGCATTAAAGATTTTTCAAAAAAGATCATTTCTCCTCACTCTATCTTGTTCCTTGCCATATTGTTGCCTCTTAATTTATTTGGTAATTATCTTATTGTTGGACATAAAAGGGTTATTTTTAGGCTTTTGCTGCTACAAATAGTAGTTCTAGGAAAAGGCTTATGCATGAATCTGTATGTACATCTCTGATTGTTTCCTTAAGGAAATTTAGCAAATGAGGAGTTATTACATCAGAGACCCACTTTAAGATTGCTGGTACTCAACACCATGTTGCCCTCCCTAAAGACTACAACAGTTTTACTCCGATGAGAAGCACACAAAAGTGTTCTGTTCATTGACCTCTGGGCAGTGCTTACCAGCGTTATGGACTGAATTGTGCCCCTCCCATCAAAGTTCATATGTTTAAGCCCTAACTGTCAATAAGATTAGATTCGAAGATAGGGCCTTTAGGAGGTAATTAAGGTCAAAGGAGGCAGTAAGGGTAAAGTCACATTCCAGTAGGATTGGTGGCGTTATAAAAAGAGAAAGAGAAATCTCCCCCACATGTGCATATGCACCGAGGAAAGGCCATGTAAGGACATAGTAAGAAGGTGGCTGTCTACCAGCCATCATAAGAGCCCTTAACAGAAACAGAATTGGCTGGCACCTTGAATTTGGACTTTCCAGCCTCCAGAACTGCAAGAAAATAAATTTCTATTGTTTACGCCATCCAGTCTATGGTATTTTGTTACACCTGAGCTAACACAACCAGGCAGTATGATGGCTGAAAAATGATGTCATTGTTCTATTAATTGAAAATGGTTTGATTTTGTTTATAGGCCACTTTCCATGTCTCTGGGAAAATTCAAAGTCTATTGTTGGATGATAAAGCAGAACATTACAAAATTCACAGGGCATAGAGGATTAGAGTTCAAGAGCACTTCCACAGAGCTAGAATCCTGTTCTTTAGAGTAATGCATTTTAAATGTCTGTATCAATCAGAACTAATGCTTCCCTCCACTTATGTAAAGCCTCTTTTGCTTTTAGTCTCCATTTATCTATTTTGAAAGGCCTTATGACCTTGTCATAAGAGTATCAAGAAAACTCTTTTGCACTTGTACATAAAGTTCACAACATGCATGCTCAATTATTTGATCCCTGCAAATACCATATGAGGTAGACATTGTTGAGGTTGACTGGAGGACGTGAAGGTGCCAAGGCTAGTGTAAGGAACCATGTGTGAAGCCAATGTGTTTGGGCCACATGTAAATGTCTCCAAGGCCTCTGGAACAATCTATAAACTAAGAATGGGTGAGAGGAAACTGATGACAATTTTACATCCTTGTGATCAGAAATGAGATATGAGCAAAGAAGAGAGTTCAAATGCAGCCCACGCACCTTCTTTGGTGTGTAATGATGTTATAAGAGTAACTACAGGCAATGAAGTCAACAGTTCTTAGAGGCAGAGCAGCACCTAGTGAAGCAAGCAGCACCTAGGGGAGTGTCCGGGGAGACGTTTGGAAGGGGTTTCCAAGGTAGGAGAGGGTGAAGTCTTATTACTATACAGAAAGGTTGTGTCTGCTCAGAGTGATGAGATGATCATCAATGTAACAGTGGTTGTCATACCCATTATATAGAAAAGGAAACTGAGGATCAGGCTCAGAGTCCTCAAAAACCTCCCTCAGAATCACAAAATTGTTAATGCCAGAATTTGAACTCGGATCTTCAGACTTGAAGCTACAAATGAATTTTCTTGACTTCAAAGTCTCCATCTCCAACAGGACTACATTTTTGGGAGGGCTGCTTCAGACCCATATCCTATTGGCCATTCCACATTGTGCAAAAGTATACTGTGGGGACGCCGTTAGTTAGTACATTGATTTGATCGGATGTATTCCCATTGGGAATTGTCTTTAAACTAATTTACTGAGGTCAGAGGATGTAGAAATTAAAGAAATAAAATTGGAATATCCCCTTTCTTTGTTGCCTGGACTTTGCTTATTTCCCTTCTCCCCTTACCGGCCTCTTCATGGCTTCCTCCCATCTCATGGGCTCTTCTTCTCATGCTTTTTGGGGGGAGGGGGAGTCTTTCACCTCTGCCTGCATCTCTAAATGTTGAGTGCTCCAGGGTTCTCTCCTGAGCCCCCTCTCTTCTCTCTCTCCACACTCTGACTGGGCAAACTCATGTGGTCCAATATCTTTAAAATATTCATCCCCAGTATTCTAGGGTCGTGTATCTAATGACCAACTGGACATTGCTATGTAGAGGCTTAATAAGCATCTCAAACTCAACATGGCCCAAAGAGAATTCTTTCTTTTGCCAATCAGGTTTTCCCCAGTCTCATATATCTCAGTAAATGGCTTTACCACCCACTCAGTGCTCAAGTAATTGTTCTTGATTCTTATTTTATAGCCTCCCTCACCTTCCACACCCCATCCTTCTGGAACAGCAAGTCCTGTGAACTCTATTTCTAAAACTTCTCTCAAATCTATCCATTTTTCTCCATCTCTGCTGGTATTAACACTGTTTCTCACTTGGGGCTACTACAAGAGCCTCCTAACTAGTTTTCTCTGCTTCCACATGAATTGTTTTATAAAAATATGAGTCATATCACATTAGTTCTGGGCTCAAATTCCTCTAATACCTTTGTTGCACTTAGATTAAAAATTCATTTTTTAAAATCTAGTTTATAATGTCCTTCATGAGCTAAACTCTGACCACCCCTGACAGCTCACCTGTCCACTCACTCACTGGCCCACTACCCTCAGCCACATTGGACTTTTTTCTGTCCCTGGCACTCACCTAGCTTATTCCCAACTAAGGACCTTGACTCTAACTATTCTCTGTGCCTGGAATGTCCCTCCTCCCCCAATATTCTCATGGATAGCTCCTTCTTGTCATTTATGTGTCACCTCTCCAGAGAAGCTTTCCCTGCTCATCTCATTTAACGAGGCATATTTTTCTTATGTATTAATTAATGTGTTTGTTCACTAGAGTAGTTCCATGAGAGCAGGAACCGGATCTATCTTATTGAGGACATTCCTAGTCTCAGTCACCTGGGGAAGTAAAAGCCAAAGATCCAGTGAAGACTTAGAAGACTGTAGAGCTGCTAATGGAAGGAGCCGAGTCTCTGGAAGACTCCATGGAGCACAGTACTACACTTCCTGTCACCCCCTGCCAACCTACATTAGATTGTGACATAGGCAAGAAATAAATCTTTGTTGTGTTTGCCACTGAAATTCCAGGGCTGTTTGTTACAATGATGAACCCCTCCTGACAAATACATGTCTCCATTGCTTAGAATTCCATTTAACCTCTCTTTGCCTCACTACATATCACACAAAGTTTAAGACTCAGCTTACTGGCCTCCTCCAGGAAGCCTTCCTTGACTTCCCCCAGTTGGTTTATGTGTTCCCAAAACATCATGTGCACTGTTTTATCATGTACTTACCATATTGTATTACATACTGTCTCCCCCATGTGACTAGTTTTTTCCTGAGGTCAGAAACTTTATATCATGCTTCTTTGTGTCTTCATAGCCTATTAGGATGTCTGGCACCAAAATAAATCTTTGTTAAATAAATAAACCTTGGACAGCAGGCAGTACAGGCTTAATGGAGGGCAACAGTATTTCTTTCCAATGGTAATACTATTAGTAGAAACATTTAGAATTGGGAATTAAATGTGGAAAAAGCTTTATAAGTATGAATTTATTTGGATGAAAAAAAAAAAAGCTTTGGTGTTACTTGGCCTGAATAAAGACACAATAATCATTAAATAATTCTACAAAACAGAGACAATCCTAGAAAAAAGGATCCTTGCAAGATTCTTTTTAACCTTGTCACTTGCAATTCAATGAGTAAATATTGAAGACTTAGTAGGAGCAAATTATGTGCCAAAGGAGAAAGAAGAAAATACTTCTGTCAGTTAACATTTCATAACTCTATGACCTTATGATTCTGAACACCTACATAAGCTATTTTTACATCTTAGCAGTTACACTGGGGAGATTTACATCAAGAACCAGGGATTGTGGAGTCAGAACTTGCATAGATTTCTTTCATCAAAGTTTCACAAGAAACTGATGCCACTGGGTCATTTTTTAGGTTCAGACCATTGGTTTAGTGGCTTCTCCCCAGACTGGACTAGGAAGTCATGTGCCACTTGGCAGTTTTCAAGGTGCAGGTTTATTCTGTTTTATTTTCTGTCCATTTCTCTAGGGGACACGCAGCCAGATGGTTAATTGCCATCTTAAGCACAGGCACATTCACAGAAAAGGTGTGAGGACAGGCCCTCACACAGCAGGCGGAGAAGCTGTACAGAGTTGGGATTGTTGACCTACTGATTGTGTCTGAAAGCCTTTTCAGCCACACAAAACCCTGGGTTTCCCCATTAGCATTTCAGAGGTGGCACAGTGGTGGGAAATGCTGCAGGCAACAAAAGACTGGGCTCAGTGGCATTGTCCCATTGGTGCTTAAAGAAGCAGAAAAAATGATAATCAGGCCAGAGCTGCAGTGATGGACAGATGTTGACATATTTTCTTGGGTGACCAATGTCTTCCACTCCCCCTCCCACCACTTGATCCCTTCTCAAGACTGCCCGCCCCCCTCCACAGGCACAGTTTCTCAACCAGGACACAAGGAAAAGCCACGTCCCAATCAAAAACCTCTCTTGAGCTGAAATGAAGACACAGTTTCAGCTTTAACTTGAACCATGCCTGGAAGGGATTTGTCATTTTTTTCAGACTTGAAAGTCTTATTTGAAACATAACTTGATGATGAATAGGAGAGTCAGTTGCCACTTATTAATACCATCATAGAGACTGAGTCACCGTTGATGTCACAGCGCCTCTTGTCAGGAGCAGCCATCTTATTATAATATTTTATACTGAAAGGGAGAAAAGATGTTTACTGAAAGTCACTTTACATTCTTATTGTCCTAAATAATTTCCCATCTCTGAAGTTTGAGACCATGTTCTATGCTCTATAGCAATGGCTCTCAACCAGACTAGGGAATATTGGGCAATGTCTGGAGACTTTTTTTATTGTCACAACTGTGGGGTGGGAGGTGGGGAGGTATGCTAATGGCAGCTAATGGATCAAGGCCAAGGATGCCACTAAAGACGCTACCATGTATAGGACGGCACATATAACAAAGATTTGTTTGACTCAAAATGTCAGTACTGCCAAGGCTGAGAAACTCTGGTCTATAGACTTTTTTGTCGATATAATTTACAAATTCTTACCTATTGAGTTCAATTTCTATTGATAAATGGGTACCTTGAGACACTTATAGCTCCATGCTCACTATATTAATTTAGAATATTGATCAGTTTTTGACAAAGAAACAGGGCCAATTATGATTTTTCATCTTTGGCTGCATCATTGAGAGATTTGATCTATGCAGGGGGTGTAAAATTTTAGAAAATTGTGTATTGAGCACAGAGAGGTGACAATTTTCCTAAAGGCAGTAATTTGACTTTCTTACAGCCAACAATATGTCATTTACTTCACGCTCAGCTGAGTCTTAAATATACTCCAAATGGCATAAAATTTGATTGAAGAATTCTTCCTCCTTACTTGGAAATATTTATAACCTCCTAGAAAATGATATATTTGGGGTACACTATATGTTGTTGAATTACATACATATATAATCAAATTTACATTTTAAATCACATTGTAGTAAGTTTGTGTTTAACACGTTTGTCTGGATCAAAATTTTTTTCAGTTCAATATTTATAAGTCAAAATATTTGTAATTACATGTACACACATATATATGCCTAGGTAGATAGACAGATATGTATAGAGAAACACATATTGTTTTTTTTAGATGCACATTGTTTTATCCAAGTAGCTGCATGTTGACCAAATCACTTCAGATCCAAAACACTAAGAATTATTGATCACTGGTTATTATATCCATCAGTACACAATTTTGATAACTGTCTTTTTCATAGGGTAAAGTAGATTCTGTATGCCACAAAAAAATTGCAGATGATTATACTGGATTTTATTAAAAAGAATATAAAATGGACACCAAATTAATTGCCTTAATTTACCTTCAATGATCTTACGTTATAATCTGCATGATATACAGTTTTTTCCTTAAAATTGTCCTATTGTATAGGAATTAATCAAGCCTAAGATGCTTTTGAAATCAGGGTTATGCTCTCTGGTGAAGATAGTTCCCATTTGTAAAAATATTTTTGCTTTCTGTAAAACACAGTGCTGTATATTCTAACACAGTGGTTCCTATTCAGAATCGATTGAGTTCGAAGAGTGTACTCATTTCTTAGGTCCCACTCAGATCAGGTGAATCAGAATGTCAGAGGATGAGGCCCAGGCCTTGGTATAAAAACAAAACACGTAAACATGCACACACACCAGGCCATTCTAATATGCCGCCGTGGTGTGAAGGCTGGCTGGACACCCAGGTCTAAAGTACAGACTATCACAGGCAATAGAATTGGCAGGTAAACTGAGAAAATATTATCCTACAGAGATAGTAGGGACATATCCCTGTTTTAGTCTTGGTGGGGTATCGGGTGCAGGAATAGCCCAGAACACATTCGGTATGTAACAATTTAGCAATAATTCATATTTTAAATTGCCATCCTGAATAATAAAATGTCCCCGAGGAACAAAGAGCAGCAGTGCAGTATAATGCAAGAATGCCAGGATCCCGGTAGTGTTCTTAGTTCTGGCTCTTTCCCCACTAGCTGTGGGTGAGCTCTGCAGGTGAGCCCCTTAACTCTTTCCTGCCTCAGTTTACTCACCTATAAAATGGGGGGGGCTTGGTCATGTGATTTTTACTGTTTCTGTTCAATTTTGAGAGAAAAATAACTATGAGTGGCAATTATGTACTTAGAAAAAAGTTAAACAATTAAACATTGTCTATTTTTCATAAATTTATAAAGCTCTATATGACAAAATAATAAAGAATTTATAAAGGATTTTTTGACAATTTGTAATTAAGAAATAAATTTCATCATATCAGGAATACGGGCCTAGTGTTTGGGCTATAAGATATGTCTATAGCTAAATATATCTTCTACTGATGATCAGCAAATTTTTCTACGAAGGGGCAGATAGTAAATATTTTAGGCTTTGAGGGGTGGGCCACAGGAAAGAAAATTACAAAGTCTTTTTTCCGAAAAATAATTTAAAAATAAGAAAAGTAGGTAAGAGCAGGGTTTAATGATCCTTGTCTTAAACAATTAAATTTATGCAAATTTATACATTTGCATTAAAACAAAATCACTTGCTTTCATATGCCAACAAAAACAACTGATAAAAGCTATTGTTACTTGGAGAAATTGAGCCTGAGCAATAAAGATACCTGCAGCAGAAGTTTTTACTCAAGGCCTACTATGGGGAGAGGGGGCACTCATCATCTGTAGGGTGACAAACTAGTCCTGGTTTGCCAGGGACTTGCCCGGTTTCAGCACTGAAAGTCCCGAGTCCCAGGAAACCAGGATGACTGATCACCATACATCTTTGACTCTTGGAAAGGTTTTTTTCCATGGGAAATGTAGGATCAAATTGAAAAGGAAAAAGATTGAAATGGAAATGCTCTCAGGAACTTTACTGTATAAACAATAGGCAAATAGGCAAAGATCCCAGCTGGAAAACTTTAAAGAGAAAATTGTAAGAGAATATTTTGCAGTATTTTTTGGCTTGAGTTCAACTGAGTCTAAATCTGCCTTCCTGTTAACAGTCCCAATCCAACAGGCTGTAGGTGAGGAAAGTGCTTATTCACAGGTGTGTCAGTTGTTTTGTAGTACAAGTTTATACATCCTCTGGATATGATAAATGCTGGACATTATGATGAAACTCAGCCCAACCTTATTACTCAGAAGTCACAGGATTTATAAGTACTTCCTGGGTTTGCCTAAAGAGGACATGTGTCATGAAACTAGCTGTGAATCTAACTATAAATAAAAAGATTACTAGTAGAGACTACTTCACAAAAGGTCTGAAATAAAAGCAGGAAAAATTTTCTCAACATATTATGTCCATCTGTGATATTATTATCATTAATTTGAATCTTTAAGACTGGAAGCTCAAAACTCAAAAGGCTATTATCTCTGAAGAAGAGCTTGTCTTAAATTAGTCATCTCCGGGGAGTTGGCTTTTCCACTGTACTCTATACAAACAGGAACCCTTCTTAAAACATAAATGTTAAAAAGGAGATCTGATAGCTTGAAAGAGGATGCCATTGGCTAAACCAGCATTAAGAATATAATTTAGAACCTTTTATAATATTCTTTCATTTTTATCAATTTATTCAAATTCTAATTCTATGTTTGAAGCTTCAGATGTGTCTTTGTGGCTCATCCCATTTGGGGTCCTAAAACCATCTGCTTTTCTGGGCTTCAGGTCAGCTTGGCATGAAAGCCATTGCTTTCTTTAAAGCTGTGACTATGGGTAGCTGTCTTTAGAAAGTATTTTAGCAGAATCGTTGACACAGGAAAATAATCACGTGTTTCTTTAAATGGACCTTCCTTCTTTCCTTCCCTTTCCATGCTATAAAATTGAAGGGAAAGAGGGAAGTACTATTTAGGTAGCAGCTTGATGTTTTGGTTCTACAAAACACCCAGTGACAAGTGTCCTTTCCTACATGGAAACAAACTTTCCTTTGCTATAAGGGGTGTGGGGTGGGGCATTAGGACCTCAAACCAGGAAAGTTCAGAGTGGTTCGAGTGATAGATAAGATAAAAAAAAACATGGGCACTAGGGATCACCTGGGGCTCACTGAGCATAGCCATGGAGGAATTTTAAGGAAGTATATAGTATCGCTTCACCTCCACTTCCCCAGAGTGTGTGAAAGTGCATTATAATATAAACATGAATACAAGTGTAATATATGTGTCAAATAATCTACTAATCCCTACTTATTTACACCTATTCATCCAAATCCAGAAGTCAAGTGGACATCAACTTCCTGTTTCACTTTGTGACAAATTGGGAAACTCTTAATCATTTTCATAGCATTTTCATACCTAAATTCCAACACCACTGGATGTGTTAGGCAGGCAGTGAGGTCTGGGCCCCAGCCCTACAGGCCTCTCCTCATAGATTTTAGGTTCCAATAACCCCAACTTCTTCCATTTTTTCCCACAGGCCTAGGAGTGGCTGTCGTGTTCAGTAGCAGTGACTACAGTGTTCCCGCCTTACCCTGTCAGCTCCCTAATGCCTATTTAAGTGAGTCTCTATAGTTAATCCTCCATATTAAAATAACAGGTGTGTTTCTTCCTTTATCAATTAGATCTTGACAGAGACCCTGCTCTGCAGGCTTCTAAAGCTCAGATTTTTCAGACGTGTTACCCACTGATAGAAGGGAGGCTGGTAGCATTCCTTCCAACTTGTCCAGGGCTTACTGTCTCCTCATTGAGATCTGTGTATTTACATAAGGTGGCCCCCAAAGGGAAACCTTTCTTTGGGACCCCTCCTGCCCCCACCCCGTACATATTTCTATTGCAACTCTGTGGCTCCTGCATGGATTGATCACACACCAAGAGTTCTGCCCAAGGCTTCTCTTTGATATTTGTTCAGAAAAGCCTACCTCGCTGAAGTTGAACAAACAGCCTGGACTCCAGGGCACCCTTATCACTAATTCCATCCTTAACATGATAACAGACATTCTATACGAAGTCAGTTGGCTTTCCATCCAGACTGCTTAGGAGAGAGTCGGCTCCATCCCAGAGGGCTATGCCCTAGCTGATCCTTGCACTCTGGGCAAGCCCTAAGATTCCTCAGTTTAGCTCCAATAAGGCACTTTTTCTTAGATACATTTACATTCTTAAAGATAAAATGGATCTTCAAAATTATTTATCATCTATTCTAACCTTTTATTCTAGGGAGGATCTATAAATTCTATATTTTTAAAAATTACAATTGTGTATGAATAAAACCAAAAAAATTGGTTGAATAGATAATTCAGAGACTACTAATTTTCCCTCCGCCCAATGCTGTAAGGCAGCCTAGGAAGCCAAATGAAGTCTTACATAAATATATACATACATATTTTTTTTTTTAATTTTGATCTTTAACCTTGGTCTAGACATCTTTAAGACATTGGGTTACGATCTCAATAAATGCCAGGTTCAGGAACATGTAAATTCTATGGAGAACTAAGGCAATTTTCCTGTAATTATTCAGCAGCTGTCATTCCTGAAAACTGTAATTGCAGTGAAATAGAATGTTCCCAAATCATGATGAGAGGAGGCAATGTTCTGTGATCCGGGGCATGCAATGCCAATGAGGAATGCAGCATATAATCTGAATATCTAGAATATAAAATGGAAATACTGCTAGGGCATATGAGGCCAACATTTGCTCAAAATAGTCTATAATGTTTTGATCTCTCAGGTATCAGTGGCCACATTCTGATGTGATGTCATTTAATCCTTTGCATGTTCTAGTCTGATATCTGATTATGACATTCACAGCACTATAAAAATGACCCCAAAGTTTGGTTAATGGATACAAAAGTACAGCTAGATAGGAGGAATAAGTTCTAGTGTTCTATTGCACTAGAGGGTGACTATAATTAACAACAATTTATTATATATTTTCAATAGCTAGAAGAGCAGATTTTGAATGTTCCCACACAAAGAAATGATAGATGTTTGAGGTGATGGCTATGCTAATTACCCTGGTTTGATCATAACACATTATACACTTGTATGGAAATATCACACTATACTCCATAAATATGTATAATTATTACGTGTCGGTTAAAAATAATAATAAAACCAACCCCCCCATGCTTATGTACATTTCAAAAGCACTTTGAACAGTGAACTCTGAATTTCTTTCCCCCATAAATGTAGAACAATAACAAGAGTTGAAAAACAAGGCTGGTTCTCTACAGTTAGGCTTCAATGTCCTCATTTCATTTACAATGTTGGTTACCTACTAGTTATCTATTGCTACATAATAAACTACCTGAAATCTTATCAGTTTAATCAGAAAACATTTATTATCTCACAGTTGCTGAGAGTTAGAAATTCAAGAGCACCTTAGATGGGTGGTTGTGGCTCAGGGGCACTCAAGAGGTTGCAATCAAGCTGTTGACCAGGGCTCCAGTTGTCTGCCTATTCCTAAGTATTTGATTCTTCTTGTAATTGCGAAGTGGATTTTTTTCTTCATTTTCTTTTCAATTTTTTCTTTGCTAGTGTATAGAAATGTACTGATTTTTATGTGCTGATTTTGAATCCTGCAACTTTGCTGAATTAGTTTGTTAGTTTCTAACAGGTTTTGTGCGTGTTTTTATGTGTGTGTGTGTGTGTGTGTGTGTGTGATCTTTAAGGTTTTCTATATATAAGACCATGTCATCTGAGAACAGAGATAATTTTACTTCTTCCCTTAAAATTTTGATGCTTTTTATTTCTTTTTCTTGCCTCTTTGCTTTGGTTGAGACTTTCAATACTATGTTAAATAGAAGTGACAAGAATGGGGATCCTTGCCTTGTTCTTGGTCTTAGAGGAAAAGCTTTTAGTCTTTTACCATTAAGTATGCTGTGGGTTTTTCACATATTGCTTTTATTATGTTGAGGTAATTTCCTTGTATTCCTAGTTTGTTAAGTATTTTTATCATGAAAGGGTGCTGAATCTTGTCAAATTCTTTTTTCACATCAGTTGATATGATCATGTGGTTTTGGCCTTCATTCTGTTAATGTGGTATATTATATTGATTAATTTTTGCATGTTGAATCACCTTCGTATTCCAGGAATAAATTCCACTTGGTCATAGTTTATAATCCTTTGAATGTGCTGTTGAATTTGGTTTGCTGGTATTTTGTTGAGAATTTTTGAGTATGACCTCATCTTACCTCTAATTATGTCTGCAATGATACTATATCCAAATGAGGTACTATAGGTTAGGACTTCAACATATCTTTTTTGGTGAGGACATAATTCAACTCATCAGAGTTCTTAAGATGGAAAGTACAGTCTTTTCATAACCCAATCTTAGAAGTTATATCCTATCACTTCTGCCATACCCTATTCATTGGAAACTAGTCATTAAGTCCAGTCATATGGAAGGGGCAGAGATTACACAAGGGTCAAACAGCAGGAGATGGGTATCACTGAATGACCACATTGGAGACTGCCTACCACATTCATAATCACCAAGGAGAAACTACATGGAGTTGACTTGAAAGCAAAGTTGCTTTTATAATTTGGAAAAGTGCCTCTGGCCCCCACCAAAGAGAGATTAGCTGTTCAACTACAAGCATAATATATATGGATACTAGGTATGATAAAATAAGTTTCACTTCTAAGTTGGTTTGTTTCAATTTTAGGTAATCATCCTTCTACTCTCTTAAAGAGTTCAAAATTTTTATTTTTTTGGTTGTGTCTCTCATTTATCCTGGTTCTCCTTAGGAAATAAAAGGGACAGCAGGGGTATTGGCTCAAATGTGTTTTTGAATTCCTACGATGCATTGTTGGTTTTACTTTCAAAATTATATGACCAGGATATTTATTCAGGCTACAGACCCAGCCATCGTTTTGATTACAGCTCTGTGAGACTCCAAAGCAGAGGACCTGGTTAAGTCAGGCCAAGACTCCTGACCCACAGAAACTGAGATAATAAGTGCATATTTTTTAAGCCACTAAGTTTGTGGTAATTTGTTACATAACAATAGATATCTACAAAGATGGCCAATGATTAATTTGAAACCTCTAATCACTGGAACACTATGGAGTCATGTATTCTCCGATCTCCTCAATGAAGTTAGAACTGAATTAGCTCACTCGATAGAACTGAAGGGAGCTTCAGACATCATCTAACTCAACTTCTTTAATGTCCAGATGAAGAAACTGAGACATGGACAAGCAAGTGACTTGCCAAAGGTCATACCAAGCCATATCTCCTTAATAACCATTTTAAGCTTCAATCACAAAACAGTTGGCTTTCCTATTTTATTTCTTTAGGATCCATAAGATATTTTGGATGTATCAGTCAGTTCTTGCTACATAACAAACAATTTCAAAACTTCAGTGGCATTCAACAACAGTCATTTATTTCTTGCTCACAGGTGATCTAGAGTTCAATTTATCTCCCCTGGGCTGGGGTAGCTCCAAGCTGTAAGACTTCATTCCTTTTTATGGCTGAATAATTATCCATTGCATGGCTAATATTACAATTTGTTTAACCATTTATCAGTTGATGGACATTTGGGTTATTTTCACTTTTTGGCTATTATGAATAATGCCACTAGGAGCACTTATGTACAAGTTTTTGTGTGGACATACATTTTCATTTCTCTTGGGTACATACTGAAAAGTAGAATTGCTAGATCATATGGTAACTCTGTATACCAACTTTTTAAGGTATGCATTTTCTTCTACATGCTTAAGAGAACACGAAAATCAAACCTGGATCGCAGACAAAGCCCAACCATAACTCTAAGAGCTGGGCTTAAATCCAGAAAAAAAATCTACCTTTTTAGGGACCCAAGGAAAAGGCCACAAGCTATAAAGCAAGCAGTCTTAGTATTAGAATTTTTTTTTTTAAGAGACACTAACCTTTCCTTGAGGTATCCATCTACTAGTTGTCAGTGAGGTGGACTCATGTTTCCTGAGATTGCTGAATGTGGAGAGAGCATAAGCCCACCTCCAGCATAGAAAATAGGTTTAAGGTTGCTTATGAAGGAGCTGTGATGTGAAGGCAAGTACACTGGTTAGTATTAAGCTGATGATTGCTCCCAACTTAAATCCCATCCAAGGACAAAGCCGATTGAAAAATAAAAACCAGAACACAGGCAGACAAAAAAAAAATGATTGCAGATAAAACTGAATCAGTACACATAGCTGAGATATGTGGTCACAGCCAGTTTTCCTATTAAAATTTTAAAGTTATTTAAAATTCCACAATACGAAGAGCTCCAAAAACCAAACTTTGCCCTAAGTTTGATACAAATTCATCTGGTGGCAAAACCTGACCTGAACTGATACATGACAATTTCAGTCTTCATTCTACCTAATATGAATATTCACATGTTTTGCTGAGAAATAGCAATGATTTGATTTTGGAATGTTGCCAAAGATCCTGCTTGGGGTGTCACAATACAGGTACAGCATATGCGCCTCATTGCCTTTCGAAAAAAATTGAATTCTGTGACACAGCTGGCTCAAATGTCACATAAGGAATTGTGACTTGGTACGCCTCTCTGACCTCCCCACCACAAACAGACTCATTCCCAGGTTGGACCGTGAATTAATATACCCAAGGGAGAGTTCGTGTCTGCAAAGCAAACACATTTGTCCAAAAGCACAGCTTTGTCCCATCAAATTCCAATAGGAAGGATGGAGAAGAATGGTTGTGAGATCCAAATTCTAGAGAAGGCAGACCTGGACCCTGACCCTGGAGTATCACTCTTGCTTAGACAGGAAACTGCTGAGAAGAAAACAAAGAAGGGGCTGAGCTGGTCCCACTTAGGTAACCCCTCCAGTTTCCCTAATCAGATAAGTCTCTCCTCTTCTTTAGGGACTCACGTTTGCATCTAGAGAGAAGGACTAGAAGTACTTTTCTTGGAAGTGGAAATCTGTCATGAAAATAACAGTCCAGAGGACAGACATACCCCTCGTGTTGGTGGGAATCAGCTGTGTGTGTGACCTTGGACTTAACTCTTCACATCTCTGGGTCTGTTTACTCACCTGTGAACTGAGGGGACGATGAGGAGAGAATGACATTGGTCTTTACTGGATGTATTTTATATGCATTCTACAGTCATTATCTCATATAACATTCAAAGCAGATACAAAATTCTAGGCAGTGTAACCAGAGAGATTAAGCAGTGAGTAGGGCCAGCCACCCTATAGTCTCCAATTGTAAGTCCAGGAATCAAATCCTGTTCTGCCTTCCCATAAAACCAACTGAGTCCCTAAGTCCACTTCCAGCTCTCAAACCCCTGTGGCTTCCACCAAAAGTGTCTGCATACTTTATTTTGAGTTCTGAAGTCCCAGAGAATTGCTATTCATTTTTTACAGAGGTCCTTTGGATGCAAACCATTTGTAGCATTCCCTTGATTTTCTTTTCCCCTGTGGAAACCAGCCCCTTTTGTATAGTGAGTTAATTTTTAATTCAGGAAAATAAAGAAAATAAATGATTGGTATGTTGGTCAGTTTCTGGATCTCCCTGAGTTAGGAAACAAAGGATCAGTGCTCAGCTAGACACTTGCGTAGTTCGATTATTCCTTAACATGGGTATTCTTACAGATGTTGTGTGCATTTCACCTCATTCTTTCCCTGTGACCTAGACATACTAAACCTCCGAAGAGCTGACTTGAGGCTATGTAAAAGAGCCCAAATTTATTACATCTTGGATGAATCTTATTTGAGGGTTTTGAGAACCTTCTGTTGACCTCACTAACCCAGCTTCTTTTCTCTACATTGTTTAACACATTAACTGCCATGAGAGTTGTATTTAACTCACTCTAGTTTTGACCCCAGGGCTGCATGAAGCATATATAAAATCTTACTTGTTGATGTTCTTATTGTTACAATTAATATTGACAATTTATTCTAAAAACATGGATTAAATGAATAGAAGTCAATAAATTTTATTTTTCTATTTATGTTTACCTTTAAATTACACTCAAACTTTTTATTCTATTTTCATAATAAAACACTGTGGTCCCAAGAAAAAGTTTCTGTTTTTTTTGTGTGGCAGTCAATGTGTTAAAAAGGTACTGCATATGGTTATTTAAGAAAATGTGTTTTTCTGCTAGTCAGATGATTACTGCAAGATTGCAAGCATCTTGTTGAGACTTTATTACATAATCTCTCAAAACTTTCCAGGATTGTATAGGGTCTTTGGTTGCTTTGTGTACCTTTCTGTTTATGAAGCCACTAGGGTGCCCTGACCCACTCCCGCGCCACCCTGGGGCTCACCAATTGAAAGTCTTCTTCTCAAGCTTCAATAGGCTGGGAATAAAATTTTCCACTGTAGGAACATATTTAAAATTAAAACTACAGCACAGCTTTTTGGTTAGAAGAGTAGCATTTTTAACTAAGGTGACATCAAGTCACAGATGATACAGATTCATCGCTTTATGATGTTTTCAATGCTTGACAGACAGAGCAAGATGTTTCTGAAAAATTAGGCATTGGCTCCTAGCATCTGTCCATGTAAACCTATATCTTGAAAAATGTTCTCATCCAGCCTTCTTTTGGGAGATTGGGAAGTAATAGGATGACTTTTTACGCAATCAAATATGGGATTCTTTTAGGGGTCAGGAAGAAGCTTACAGTGTTTATTTTAAAGTAACTTCTTATTTATGGCATTGGCCTAGTGGGGTGCTGCAGCTGGCTCACGCTGGCCCATAAGAGCTGACTGTTACATGCTCCAGAATTTTGTTAGATGATTGACATCATATTGGTAGCTTGAAAAAAGCCACAGTGGGAGTATTTACACCATGGGAATTGGCAAATGCTACAAATCAGGGCTTTTACTAGCACACAATTGATTTGGTCCCATATTTGGGGGAAAAAAACCTAACAAGCAGTCAACATTATTCAATGACTACTGTGTCCTTTTAAAGAAAGTGGGCTCCTCAAAAAAAGACACTTTTTTTTCCCCTATGGAACTTCCAACCTATTTGAGAAAAGAAATCAAACTGGAAACACCAATCATAGAAGTGTAACATTGACCATGAGGACAATAAGAGTCCAAAGAAGAGAGAAAAAGGCAGACACAGGTATGGCAGAGACTTCATGGAAATGCTGGAGTTTGGGCTAGGCCTCTAAGGATAGGCAGGGCAGGACAATGGGCACTCAGGCAGAGAGAAAGTCATGGAAAAGTCATGGTAGGCACAGAGAAGGAACAAAAGGTACTGTGAATAAGAAAAGCAAGCATGGATCAAGAGAGTACAGAGATGTGGGGACAGCTTGCAACTGTGGGACACGATAGAGTTCGTTCAGCCTTCCTCAAACATCGTCTCACTCTGATCCTCAAACCCAGAGCCACTGAGGCTCAACTGGTACAACACAGCTATATAAACCTGTGATCAGAACAAAAAAAAATTGTCCTCTGGATCCCTGGTTCAGCATTTTCCCACCATACCATGTTGATTCTGCTCATCTGCATTTTAAAAGTGCAGAAAAGCAGCAACAAAAAGGAATTTTAAACAAGTAATATATTTAACACTTTCTGGTTTACTTTAAATGTGCGGATGATGTTCTGGTTGGCTTTGAATGACAGTAAAATGTAACTTTCAAGTATAATTGCTTTCAAGAGTTCAGATACAATTTCTCTGCAAGGCACCCAACATATCCAAGCCCACAGCCTTACCGTATGCAACCCTAACTCTTGGCAGGAAGCAGAATTATAACCAGAGCTCAATTTCTAAGAAAAAGAAAACACAGAACGAGTAAAAAATACTGTTATCTAAACTACGAGGGCTGCATTCTTAGGTCCCCTGAGAGTCAACCTTTCTAAAAGAAATATTTTTTGTTCTTCTCCCCATACCATACACTAAACCTCAGAAGGGACAAACAAGAACTGAACTTTTGAGTTTAAAATTTTCCAGTAACTTGAATCTCACAAACAGGGTTGAGTGAAAAAAGCCAGACACAAATGCAATACTTCATGATTTCATTTCTATAAAGTATAAAAAAAACCAGGCAAAAGTAATCTGTGCTGTTAGAAGTCAGCTTCATGGTTACCCTTGCTGGGGTGAGAGCAAAGGCATGGTGATAGGAAGATGGTCAAAAGAGTTTCTGGGGTGTAGGCAATACTCTCTTTCTCTGTCTGAATAGTGTTTACACAGGTATGCTCACTTTGTAAAAATTCATCAAGCTGTACATATTGAAGTTGTGCATTTTCCCTTACGTATGTTCTGCTTCAGTAAAAAGGTACTTAAATGTTTCCTGCACCCTTAAACAGGACAAAGCCAGGATTACAATATTTTAAAAGACAAGGAATGTTTGAAATTGGAAAAATGCTCTACGACAACAGAGTGAAGTATTGGAAGCCTGGCTCCAGCAGGTGTTGGGGGAGAGCACTCTTAGGAGGTTTGAAGGGAAGAAGGCCAGGTAGACAGCAAAGAGCTGGTACGTTCCATCTTCCAAATGGGTGCCAGAATTTAACTGAAGGACACTCAAGAGGATTAGAGATATAATAAGAAGCCCTAGATGGCATATAATACATAATATTACAATATTAATATAGCAGATAATATCAGGATCTGGCCCACCGTGGGGTCATTTACCCATAATTCAGGATATTGGTTGCCCTGTGAGATCTTAATTCAAAAGGAAATGACTTCAGATAAAGATGGTAAGGGCCATGCTCATGGGAGCAAAGTAAATTAGACATTCTACTACCAGTCATTCAATGAATAGGATACAATTTAAAAAGCGGGGTGTAGGGCCCCTTGAATATTGCTCACTGATTACTCTTCATAACTTTAGCAGATACTCAGCAGATCTCAGGATTTTTTGAGCAGAAAGCAGTATATAATTTAAGAGAAATACTATATTATCCACTTTCTAGGTTTTCAAAGCCTATACTTATATCAAGTCAGATCATTAGAAAGTTCTGTACCATATTATGTTAAGCTCTTACCTCCCATCTCAACTTTCCTTCTCCAAGTTATACCGTTGAGCAAATGTCTGATCTTTTTCTACACCACAGAGCCAGCTAGGGACCTGGTAAATGCCCGCAGGACTCTTCACAGAATAAGTGTTTAAATGTATAAATAAAATGCATGAGCTTACAAAGAAAACCACTTATACTAAAAATCAGTTACTGAAATATTTTAAAACTTTAATATAGCAACATATATGCTTCTTAATGAAAGCATTACAGACATGAGTTCTAATAGCAATCATAATTTCAAAGTATCAATGAGAACAAATGAAATTTTGAAATATCTGTAACAACCGTATTGTGATTTTAAAAAATCTGTGATTTCTATCAGTGGCAAAGTTACAAGTATTGCTAAAATTTTGTGTGGGCTTCATGCATGGTGGAAGGAAATGCTAAATGTCAGTTCGAGGTTGATGAAAGTAAACACGTACTTTCTTTTCATCTAAGCCCACAAATCCTACAGATTCCAACCACAAACTGGAGATCTGTGGATTCCAGGTTAACAACCTCCGTTTTAGAGCATATTCTTGGCCTATATTCAGGCTTACTAGTCATTTAACAATAACATCTTTGATTTTTTGTAAAGTGGTTGAAATTATTGTGTAAGATGTAGTTCAAGGTCCCCTAAATAAGGGGTTTAAATTTTAATATTAGGAGAAACTTTGCCTCTACAAAATAATGAGGGTCATGTGTAACGGTCCTCCTTACACTTTTGTCCACATTAATTTTTATATTTATTGACAATAAATATATTAACTTTTGTGGCTTGCATATTTGACTTCTCCACCCTATCCTGATTTTAGTTTTCTACTGTTATTGTACGAATTAAATATTATGTGTTTCTTTTATTGTAAGCCATTTTGTGTGTGTATGTGTGTGTGTGTGTAAAAGGTATGGTATTAATATAAATATGTAAATAAGAGCCATTGTCCTTGGGCTGCAGAGCCACCTAGGTGAATTTGGGTTTCTTTTTTTTTTTTTTTTTTTTTTTTTTGAGACAGAGTCTCACTCTCTTGCCTGGGGCGAGTGCCGTGGCATCAGCCTAGCTCACAGCAACCTCAAACTCCTGGGCTCCAGCAATCCTACTGTCTCAGCCTCCCAAGTAG
>CAUYSK010078694.1:0-27472 GCA_963575035.1 Avahi laniger | reverse complement strand
AAAAGCGAGACCCCATCTCTACTAAAAAAAAATAGAAATTATCTGGACAACTAAAAATATATAGAAAAAATTAGCCGGGCATGGCGGCGCATGCCTGTAGTCCCAGCTACTCGGGAGGCTGAGGCAGGAGGATTGCTTGAGTCCAGGAGTTTGAGGTTGCTCTGAGCTAGGCTAACACCACGGCACTCACGTTAGCCAGGGCAACAGAGTGAGACACTGTCTCAAAAAAAAAAAAAAAAGAGTTAAAGAGACAGAACAAAGGCTCATGGAGAACGTGAGTGGGGAGAGAGGGGGAACCACAGAGTACTAGTCAGTCACTGATTAGGGACTCGTAAAAGAGGAGAACTGTTTCTTTTAAGGGTTACTCAGATCCATAAACAGAGAGCAGATAATTTTAAAAAGTTGGAAACACTAGGACAGTGCTTCTTAAATTTTACTGTATCCAAAATAACATAAATCATTTAAAATGCAGATTCTTAGGACTCACTCACAAGGAGTCTGAATCTATCAGTTTTAGGCCCATCAACAGGCATTGTCAGGATATGATTTCAACACATGAAGTTTCCAAACAACACTTTGAGGGTCACTGCATTTGAGAATGCATTAAGCAGGATTCTTAGTTGCAGGCAGATGCACTGACTCTTGAATTCATAGAAGGATCATGGAAAAACCACAAATTTCTAGCAGGGCCAGAGAAGTCAGGCTTGGAAGCTACACATTCAAGAACATCGCCCCAAATCACAGAGCAGCATGGGTCTGGTGAAAACACCACTGCTGTCTCTGTCACTGATGACAGGGGAGCTTGCAACTTCTACTACCAACACCAGCAACTCCAGCAACTCCCTGCTGCCCCGGAAAGGATGTGCAGCTGCCATACACTTCTGCGTGTCCCTAGTTTCTATTTCAAAGCATGAGCCGGAGGTGTCTAACTGGCAGAGTCTAGGCCACGCGCCTGCAGTCTGGCTACAAAGATGGCTGAAAATGCAAATATCCGGGCTTTCTATTCCTGTAGGAGACAGTGGGATGTGCAAAAGAGAAAAGACGGATTCAGGGTTGGGTGACCAAAAAAACAATGGTAAGTGTGCACCAGAACAAAGAAACTTCTCTGTAGTGAGCTTCTGTATGTACGAAATGTTTAATTAAACATATCTTAAACACCAGAAGTTATTAAATTACTACAGATAAAAACAATCACTATTATTTCACACATATAAATTTACCAAGAATTCGGAAATAGAAACCAACTTTTCTCAAATCTAAGATGACAGAAGTTCACAGATTGGTTGGTCAACTTATTTCCTGAACCATTAATTACTTGACGGCAGTGGTCCTGTCTTAATTTCTTTATTTTTAATCTGTAGTCTTGGTACTTACAGTTGCAATATAAACGATTACCGAAGTTAACATAAACATGTATCTTCTCTAGATCAGTAGCTCTCAAAGTATGGTCCAGGTTCCCCAAGATCTTTTTAGGGGGTCTGTGAGGTCAGATTATTTTCATAAAATTACTAAAACATTACCTGCTTTTTTAACATCAATTTCTCCTGATTGCATGGTGGAGATTTCCAGAGGGTATAATGGTTAATGGAATGTTTACTTGCATACTCTTCTAAATGTCTGTTTTAATTTTTAATATAGTATATATAAATAGATATAACCCACATAAACAAAGCTTTTTAGTGTCCATAGTAATTTTTACAAGTGCAAAGGCATTCCAAGACCAAAAAGTTTGGAAACCATTGCTTTAGATCAACTATGCAAACAAACAAAACGAAAACTCACTATGCTACTTAAATCTAATTAGAAATAAAGTGGGTCGTAAGAATCTAAAGTAGGAAAAATTAATGGCAAATATCACCTTCTATTTGTGCTACTAGGGTTTTACTAAAATAATTAGAAAATTTAAACTGAAAGTGCAAAGACAGGTACTTTACCTCACAGAACCTAAGACCCACAAGCACAAATGCAGCAGACTGCTACATGCCCGCTATACCCGTTATCTCTTTCTGGTGCCATACATGATTTTTAGCTGACACACAGCCATGCAGCTAAAACCCACATTTTCCAGCCTTTCTTGGAGTAAGGTGTGGCCATGTCACCAAGTTTTGGCCAAAGGGGTGTGAACAGAAGTGATCAATCAGAGTCTGGGTCTTGTACTTTGGAGGAAGGGTCATGGCCTTCTCCATCCACCCTTTCCCTTCATCCAGCTGGCAGGAAGGTGAGTCACCTTGGGTCATGACGATGAACCATGACAAAGCAGAAAAAGAAGCGTCCTAGTTTGCTTACACTCAGAGACTATTATGAGAGAGACAAATGTCTATCTTGTTTAATATTTTGAGTCTCTGTTTAGGCAGTTGGACCTGTATCCTGAAAAAGGCAGCAAGTTTAACCCAGAAATCTCGGATGATTCAGTATAGCCCACGGGAGACCACTGCCGGTGCTGATAAGGAAAGGCACATTCTCTTTCCTCACCTCAGCACCTTGTATGTTCTGCAACCACACGCTTACCCCAGGGACAGGAAGTAGCAGACACATACACCTTTCTCCTTTCCTCCCCTCAGTTCATCTAAATCCTGCCCAGCCTGTGAGATTCCACTTACCTAGCTAGACGTTTCGGACTTGTTCAGAATCATACCACACCATTCCTCAAACTAGTAGATATTATAAGGTACAGCTCCAAAGCCAGCATTTGATTGTCATAAATGTTTAATTTGGTTGTTGTAATAACCTTTAACTTTTAAATTAGTTATCAACATTTAAAAATTGGGAGATTTCACATAAAAATTAAGATTTCTGGCTTTTATTTTTTTTTTTTTCCAGCTGGGCATGGTGGTATGCACCTGTAGTCCCAGCTACTCGGGAGGCTGAGGCAGGAAGATTGCTTGATCCCAGGAGTTCAAGGCCAGCCCGGCAACATAGTGAGACAAACCCGTCTCTGGACATAAAAATTAAAAAACAAAAACAAAAACAAAAAAACATCAGAGGATCTAGCACTATCTGGAGCATTTATTTATTCCAGCAGTGGATCAAGCAAATAGAATGTTTAGTCTCTGATGAGGAAATTGAAGCCATTTTCATTTATATAATATTTTCCACTCCAACAGGAGGAAAGGCAAGGCAAACAGCTTAAGTGCCATAATTATAAGCAAATGGTACTTCAGGGAAGGAAGTAATCTGTGTAACATCAACTACACAAGAGAGCTGGCATGACGCTGGCAGGGCTGCCTTCTCTAATTCCTCACATTTCAGCAACTAACGTGGGGAAGACAGGTTGAAGATGACTTCAGGTGCTAAAGATAAAATAAACATTGCAGTTTGGAGGATCAGAAATATATTGAAGCAGGACACACAGAAAGTGCCAAAGGCAGATAGATAGAAAGTATTCAATGTCCAGCAAGAAGAAAATATAAATTTGCTTAGGGTCAGACAAGCCTGGGTGTGATCTTGGCTCTATCATATACTTACTAACTGACTTACTATCCTCTACTTACTTATTATCCTTACTGAGCCCCTAGGAGGCTCACTCTCCTCATTCACAGTGGGGCTTACCACAGCCCCACTCCACTGCTCTCAGAGTGGCTTACAGCTAATTGCAAACATTCATCAGGAATGCCTGACTGAATCTCAGTCTGCTCCCTAACCTCTGCCCGCAGCAGGGGCCACATTCTTGTAGCCCGATAGCATCTGAACTGCAGCCTTGTGATCTATCTAACCTGTAAGATACCTCTTCAGAGTTCCCTTTGCTGTAGAGCTCCTACCTTCTTGCTTTTATCTCTAGCCCTTTTTCCTCACTGGAACCTCCAAAGGTAATAATTTTTTTTTCTTTAAACTGACCTTTTATAGGGAACTAGAAGAGCTTTCTGTTCATCCTGATTCACAAGGGCATGGGGAACCGGCCTGTCAGAACCACATACATTGACAACGAGCACATGGAGGTGACCCTATCCCAGAGGCTCAGCTAACAGGTAGCTCTTGGGATCAACTGAGCAGTGGACTGTGCCCAGAGGGGACGTGGCAAAAATGCGGCCCCATCCATGAGTGGCTTGGGAGGGGGCCAGAACTCTCACTAAACTGACATTTCACAGCTCTGAGCTTACACACATTTACTCTCCCCACACCCAATAGCAGCATCCTCTCAGCTTTTGGGTCCCTTCAATGTCTCCAAGTTTCAGCTCCCCTGAGGAAGTGTGGAAGAAACTCAGGATTCTGCCTTTTAAAAACAGCAGCAAATAATGCCAAGAATGAACAGAGGAAAATATCTGACCTAGTATGGTGCTTATTTTGTGAGTTTTTTCAGCTTTAATTTCTTTAACTTTTCTTTTTTTTCCTCTCTCCCTCCCTCCCTTTCTTCCTTCCTTATTTCTTTAATATACTTCTTGTGTGTGCGTGTGGCTAAGCTCAAAATCCTGACCCACTTTCATACACAAAGCAGTATCTTCCAGAACACAGAAAGGAGACTACCGCGCAGTGAACAGTCTCCTTAGAGACTAAGCACACAGCAAAGAGGAAGAGCCAGCGAGACCATCACTCAAACGTGTCACTTTCTCCCAGCTCTTCTTTCAAGCGGTGTGCCCTAGTGACCTGGATGAGCAGTGCAGCCCGCTGGCAGGTGAGAGAGGCCAGGACACCTCAGGCCACCTTCAGGAGTTTCATTTCTAATGGGCCAAGCCAACAGCCTTTCTCCTCCTCACTGGGTTAGAGTTCATGTTTTCCAGGAAAAACATAGCTCAACTGGCTCAGCTGGAGATACATAAAGGAAATTCCTGTAACCCAGGCTATGCGGTGCAGTGATTTAATCTTATTTAGATAAAGAGAGGTAAAGGGTCATTCCCACACGCCAAATGACAGAGGCACAAAGAAGGATCTCCTGAGTCATACTCTTACAGATTGGGACATGCTTCAGGAAAAAGATAATCTAAGGGCCTTAGATTCTAGGTCCACTTTTGATGCTCCTTTTGAAAGATTTTAAAAAATTCAGATATTATAAGCAAAGATTACATTGATTTTTTTCACACTCACTGTAATATCTGCACATCAGAAATATGCTGTGACCCAGATAATACCTTATCTGTACTAAAATATTGGTAAGATAAAAATGAAATGTGATCAGACTATTAGAAATAGCTTTTATTGGATTTTTTTCCTATATTTATCATATCAGTCACAACATATCAGTCACAAGAGAGATTTAGAGTAGATCAATCAGCAAGAATGTAGTTGCTACAGGAAAGATGATTAAAGAAACCACTCCTGATGCATGTTTTAAATTACTCTGAGGCAGGTCTAGGCTTCCCTGGGAGCAATCAAGTCATGCATTGAGCCATAAAATATTTTGCAAGGAGTAATACCAAATTTTTATCCTGAAAGGAGGATCAGGTGGTTGGGTGCCCCCAGCACCAGGAACTCAGGCTGGGGGCCTTACACACCTTTAGCAGAATCCAGTTTCCATCTCTAGTTGGGAATGCTCCAGCATCTTATTTAATCTCTTTGTGCACCTTATCTTCATCTATTAAGTGGGGACAATAAGCACTTTCTAGAAGAACTCAAATAAAGCTTAAATGAGGCAATATGCAAAAGATTCATTATAGTTCCCAGTTTGCAGTAGGAAACTCAAAGAAAATCAGTCCTTTCTCACAGGAAATGGTTAGAGCAGTGAAGTTAACGACCTCTCCTAAAAGTTGACTTCCATTGTAGATATCAGAGGGTTGAAATGGAACTTCCCCCTATTACTTCTTCTTGACAGCAGGGCACAATCTCACTAGAGAAATTCACTTTCCCTGTCTCCCTCGTAGTCAGGACGTGGCTAGTTGGCAAGTGACCAAATCTTGAACGATGGGACCTGAGGGGAATTCTGTTGGGAGGATTCTGTGAGAGATTTTCATCTCTAATAGGAAGAGACATCCTAGAGAAGTTGTGCCTTCTCATCAGCTGGACATGTGGCTTCACATAAGTCTTGAAATGCAGCAGCCGTCTTGAAATCCAGGAGGTCTAGCCCCACGACAGCAGAGCCTGGAGGGCGGAAGTGGGGGGCGGGTGGCGGGGACAAGCTGGGCTCCTTGCTCACGCGGCTGAGCTGCTGATCTTACCCTGCAACCATTCTCCTCTGAATTGTTATTATGTAAGATAAAAAAATGCCATGTCATTATGTAAGACACTCTTAGGATTCTGTAATAAGCTGCCTAATCGATACAGTTCCTCTGACAGTATAAGGAGATCTTTAGTTATATGAATGCCATGACAAAAGAAGTGATTCCAAATCGTTAAAATAGTAAATAATAATAATAAAATTTTGTGAGATTTTAATATTTTTGAAGGAAATAGTTCTAAGATATATTACTTATTCCTTAACTTAAAATATGAACATTAACCCTTTCCTGATAATTCACAGTCTTGTTTCAATATACCTGCCAATAACAGCACTGCCCTCTGTTTCTAATTTGCTCCTTTTAATCTGCCGTGGGTTGAGGAAAATCAATTAAAAAGTAACTTCTTTAGTAAATTTCTTGACTTCAATCTTTCCTCTCTTCTAATCTATTTTATATCACTGATAAAATTATTGAAGCTGATATGTAAAATTAAAGTGTACACTGGGCATGGATCTGAAGGGATCACCGTGAATGAACCACACTCTGATTACAGTGAATGTGCTACGTGATCCCTAATTTTGCTGCTTAAAAAGCCTTTTTATTCTTCTCCACTGTCTTCTAAGTAAGAGTAAGCCAGGTTCTGGGCAGGTGAAGTACTGTTGTAGTACTATATGTCACCTTTAATGTAGCAAAAGAACTGTATACTAGAACTGTCTAATAATAATAAGAGGTACCATTAATAGAATGCTTTCCTTCCCTAATTAATTGAATGCATTAATACACATGATCTCAGCTCCCACAATATCCTTTTCAAAAAAAGAGGCAGTTGAGTCTTGAGATTAGACATGCAATCTCTAGGGTTAGAACACTGGGTTCAAATTCTGGCTCCACTAACCACTAACTGCAGAATCACAGCTTCTCAAACTGCAAATGAAGCTGATAATAGCAACTAACGAATAGGGAAGATGAAAAGGTAAAGTGAGATAATGCCCGTAAAACATATATAGCACAATGCGTGGTGCTAGTAAGCACTCAGCAAATGATCACTGCCATTATCTTCATTTTACAGATGAGAAAACTAAATCCTGGAAGAGGTAAGTATCAATAACTTGAGCGCATGATAGAACAGGGACTCAAAACCAGATGCATAAGAGTCATACTCCTAGTCACCCAGCAACTCTGGAAATTAGCCTTTAATAGTTATCAGTGAAATCCAAGGGAAGGTCAAATCCTGGAACCTTGGACAAGAATGACAGCATTTACTGCAGAAATGAAGATTTCAGTTCAGCATTACATAATTTCCTCCTTGCCAAAGAAATAAAAGGGCATTCATTCCCTTCACTTTTTTCTTAAGCAGAATAATTTGGTGTCTGTGGACTTGTACATGTAGCTAAGAAATTCAAATGCATAATTATTCTACCAAGATATAGTTCAATTCAAAACATTTGCTGGTTTTTAATATAAATTCTAAATTTTGTGGTATTCAAAAGGCATTTCGTTATGTTTATAAATGTACTAATTTAAAATTCTGGTTTTTTAAAAATGTGATGTAAATATAATACATATCAATTAATATGTATTATAAAACATTTGGTAAATTAATTTAAGGTGTTGAGGAGAAATTCATATTTGTACACAGATACTTCTTGACCATAAATCCATAAGGGTTAATTTTGCTTCTCTGCTGTTAAAATACTAAAAATTCCTAGAAAGAAAGCATTCCAAAGATAAGGCACCAATAAGCCATGAAACTTTAATGTACACTTTAATATACTTCTATTTTTATTGCAATTTACTTTTAAGAAAATACTATCCAAAAGGTACTTAATTTAATGAAGTATAATAATACACAAATAAATTTTAAAAATAACATCATTTTACCAGTTGCCCAGAGATGGAATCAGTTGTTGGGCATTATTAGTCAATTTTATTTAATTTTCATACATTTCCTTATGACAGTACTTCAACAAAATGAGTTGAGTGAGTCCAGCACTACCATTAAAAAGTAAAAGACAGCTCTCCTGAAATACTCAGCCACTACTTCTCTGATGTTCTCCAACCACAAGAATGTTAACAGTTTGACATGACCTGACCTACCTGCCTCATATGTTTGCTTTTGCATCAGACCATCTCTTCAATGCAGTGGACAAAAGCAAAAAAGACAGTGTCCTTCCATAACTTTCTCTGGCAATCCATTTTAAAACTCTTGAAGATCCCCTTTTACTGGCAAAGTTGTTAGCAAGTGGCCATCTGCTGTTCCTGTTTGCTCTCTTCTCATCCCCTTCTGTCTGCCTTCCCTGTCGCTGACATCCCCCTAACTCTGAAGTACTGTTCCCTCTGGGTGTGGCTCCTGGATCACCTGACCACAACTACACAGTGGAGGAGGCAGGCGCTGGCCACAGAAAAACAGATTTCTAGGCCCCACTGAGTCAGAATTTCTGGGAAGTGTGCCCCAGAGATCTCTCTCTCTCTCTCTTTTTTTTTAATCAAGCAGCCCGGGATATTTTTATACACATTAAAACTTGAGAGTCACTGCATCAAGCAAAACTGCTGTAAGACAGTTACAAATAACCCCCAAATGCGTGGCCTCGGGCAGGTGAACATTCTCTACTTCAGAACCAACACCTGCCTTGGCCTCTACCAAGTAGAGGTGTTTCCTTTTTCATCCCAAATATTACTTTTCTGTCTTTTCTCTTGACATAGCTTTATTCTATAGGACGCATGGCTTCCGCCTTAGCACTGTACCTCCAATGTCCTCCATCCATTTCTACCAGGTGTCCAACTGTGATTTTTCATTCAATATGTTCCAAGGCTAAGTACATCTTTCCCACAAATACTGCTAGCTCCAGATAAATTCATGTATTCAACATTATTTATTAAGACCCTACTTTGTGCTAGGAGCTGGTGATAGAACGGTGAGCAAGGAGACAGATACATCTGATCTCACGGACCTTCCATTCTGTTAGGGGACAGGGCTGGGGCAGAGACGTCTAAAGATGTTAATTCTACACAATTACAAAATAAAAACTGTGGTAACTGCTATGAAAACAAAATACAGGAAACAAGGAGAGTTTTGTGTCTTTTGGTATAAATACCTCAGAAGTGATGGTGTGTCCACAACGCATCCGGAGACACAGGCCATCAATTTGATTATTGGTGAAATTAACCTTGATCTTTTGCTTTAGTTATGTCTGTCAGGATTCCCTCCTGTAAAGATAATTTCCCCTTTGTAATTAAAAAGGATCTTGGAGGAAGTTATTTTGAAACTATGCAAAACCGTTGCCCACTAATCTTAACAACAAAAGATATTTTTGCCAGAAACAATTACTAATGTGTTTGAAAATGGTGATTTTTCTATTTCCATCATTCCTTCTACATTTATTAGTTTAGTTGAAATTCTTGGTTGAAAGTTGTTTTATTTTTATATAAAAAATTTAAAATTTAGTCCATCAAGTGGATCCATTTTTTTTGTGGTACCTGAGTCTCTCAACATTCTTTAAAAGGTCTTCGAACTCAACTGACCATAAAAATTTTTAAAATATATCCACCAATCTTTTCTTCTGGTATTTTTATGGTTAGGCATGTTGGGATTAATATGTTTGATCCATGTGGAATTTATTTTTATGTAAGGAGACAAGGACCCAGTCTTTTTTGATCAGTAGGCAAAATGGCCTTCATTCCATCTACCTCAATTATTATTGGAAATTGACCTGAGTCCCCTCAGATATATTTAACTTCTTATTTAATTTTCAACTCTGCTCAACAAGGTGATCTACCCAAACTGGCACTTAAGTACATATTTATGAAATTCAAATAGTATGGCAGTGATGCATAAAGTCACAGAGAGAACAGGAGCCGGCAGCCCAGAGAGGAAGCAAATTTGCAACTGTGGAATGAGGTTGCCGAGGTCCGAACTAAAGAGCAATAAAAGGAACGAAGAAGGATAAAGAGTTATTAGGGAAGATTCTGAGGAAAAAATCACAGAACTCAGAAGTGGATATAATGAGATACAGGAGCATCAATAAACAAAGACATTGTAAATGTTGGCTTCTAAGAGGAATGGAGATGGTGACGCTTCTGACTTCGCTGTCAGAGGTGAAGGATCATCTCTTGTATCTCAATGAACGCTACCAACATCCAATCAACTATAAAAAACCTGGAAAACCCTGGAAACAGCCACCCTGCATCTGCTCGCTTCCCCAACCCCACATCCAACTTACCACCTATGTGTGCAGATTCAGATTCACCCTGCAAGACATCTCTCAAATCTGCATCTTCTCACCATCTTTCCAGGAGGCACCCCAATTTATGCCACCTTTTTTCTGTCTGCAGTGCTAGAATAGCCTTCTAATTGTTAGATTGGTTTCTATCTTGCTTCTTTTTAATTAATTCTATACAACATTGTAGTAACCTTTTAAAAATCTGATTCAGATACTGTCATTCCTTTGCATAAAACCCTTGAATGGCTTTCCACTGCTATTAATATCATATATCCTTAATAAGCACCACAAAGCTTATTCTGACCCACCTGCCTCCACATCAGCCTTCTTATACTCTCTCCTCCACACACTGGCTTCTTCTAATGGCTTAGAGGTACTATGCAAAGTCATAGTGCACTGGCTGCTTCTAATTGCTGAGATGCATTATGCAAAGCCAATTGCAAAGGCACTCCACCCTCAGCTCACACTTCTTTCTATCTTTCTAGTGTTAGCTTAAGCATCTCCTCTTTAGACAAGATATTTTTGACCACCACCAGACCAGGTCACTCCCTTGATTACATATACTCATGAAGAAACATCAGATGAACCTAAATCAAGGGATTTTCTACCAAACAACCAGCCAGTACTCTTAAAAGTGTCACGGTAACTAAAGTTAGAAAGACTGAGGGTACCATTCCAGATTAAAAGAGACTAAAGAGACAGAACAACTAAATGCAACATGTGATCCTGGATTGGATCTTCACCCAGAAGAAGGACTTTGGTGAAATTTGAATAAGATCTGTAGATCAGACAATAGTACTGTATCAATGTTAATTTACTGATTTTGATAACTACTGTGGTTATGTAAGGTGTTAACGTTTGGGGAGTCTGGGAAAAGGACAATCTTTTGGAAGCCTGAACTTATTTTAAAACAAAATGTTCTCTTAAATGCTCAAATAGTACCTTTAAAAATCTTTTCAACAAGTAAAAGAACAACAAAGGAAAAAATTGTTTGCATCACCGACAGCTATAATATCTACTACCTCTAAACTATAGGAAACATTCCCAGAATAGTGAGAAAGAGATGAATACTTGAATGAAAATGGGCAAATGATTATGATCACCTCTCAGTGATTACTACTGAGATTCTGGAGTAGAGAATTTGAGGGGCATTTACAAATTGGGGAATTCACCCACTTTGTACAAGTACTACAAGCATAGTCTCATGATGAATCCTTGGCTTGGTTTTCTGGCTTTTAAAAAGTCTAACCTGAAATTTCTTATGAAAGTTCCAGCAAAATCAACTTAAAAAGAGTCTATATGGCCCATAACTATTGCTGTACTTTATGCAAATAATCAGGCCAAGTGAAATGAGACTAATGTCCTTTGCTATGGGACGTTAGCTGAAGCTCCCCTATGACTGAAAGACATAAAATAATATTGACACCTGAAATACTAATAAAATACTAATAATATTGACACCTGAAACTCACACATGATATACTCATGCTGTCTGCGGTGATGTGAAGGAGAGGCAGGAAAAAGCTTTTCCTTTTGAGCCATTTATAACTTAGAGAAATTGGGTAAAGTAACCTTTTATGAGCAAAATTTATCTTTCTCTCTGCCTGATTGCTCCAAAATTTGGAAACAATTTGAGTATTCTTATTTTACGGCAATATAATTATTTGCATAAATTCAATAAGAATGTTTCCTTTTGTAACAGGAAACAATTAGAGACACTGGTTATTTTACCAAGGCTTTGACTAGAATGGCATATTTTCAGATATGACCAGACTGCTTTGAAGAATTAAGGTTGATTTTATAAAGTAAATAAAAAAGCCCCTTGGAAAGACTGGTCTGGTACCCTCTCTTATAAAGTTCCTGACCTGTGGTAAGTAGAGAATGTTACTTTCTGATGACTTTAGGAACCTCAAAATATTTTGGGATGTGGAGAAGAGGGGAATTCACCCAATTCATACAAGTACTATAAGCACAGTCTAATGGTGAACCCTTGGCTTGCCTGTAGGCTTTTAAAAAGTCTAACCTGAAATTTCTTATGAGTTGCAGCAAAATCAACTTACAAAGAGTCATATGGCCAATAACTGCTGTTGTACTTTATGCAAATAATTAGGCAAAGTAAAATCATACTAAAATTTATTTTGCAAATAAATGAGCCCTACTATGATTTATCCTTGGTAGAAATGGGGAAACTGGAGAGAAAAAAAATGTGTTTCACGAAAAAAAAAAAAAAAAAACTATGGTATGCTTGTTATTAGATTCTAGCCCTAACCATTGTTTTGAGTTTTTCTACAATTTGAGCTAAATTCTGAATTATTTCCTGGTTATAACAAGTCCCTAAAGAAGAACTGGATTTTAATTTTCTTCATGGTGGTTTTAGTTGGCTCTCTACTGGAATAGGTTCTTTTTTGTTGTTGTTCTAGCACATAAATTCTTTTGGTTGTAATCCTCGTGTACATTATATCAAATTATTAACGTTATGCATCTCTTGTCTTACTTCTTCCGAGAAAACCAAAATCACAGTATTCCGAAAACTAGAGATGATTCAAAGCCTGAAAATCTCCCTCACTTGGAAACCCACTGGGCCTGATCTGTCTTCCATTGCCAAGGCACTGCTGCTAAAGTTACACAATATGAAGTACCTTCCCCAAAGGCTCAGGGAGCATCGTTGGAGGACAACAGTGTGTGAGACTGTAAAAGCTGGATTTTGGGGTGGACTGTGGAGGCTAAAGCAAACTCCATCTTGGATGCTACCCGCCATGTTGCCTTCTGACTAACTCCTGTTCTGGGAATGCCTCTAGGATACAGACTTTACTATAAATCCTGCCTTTAGATCAGAACCACCCTGCCCATAAATCCTGACCATAGGCAGATTCACACAACATTCTTGCCTCTCCCTGAGGGGATCGGCTTCAGTTGTCTTACCCATTTCTTCCTCTCACTGCCACTATAGGAGACATGACTTCTGTCATTAAGTCCCTAGTAAATGTTTCTTTTCGAACAAAAAAAAAAATGAGCAAATGACATTAGCAAGTCATAAGGAAAATATCAACAGCTAAATAACATAAAAAAATGTTTAAATTCACTAGTAATTAAGAAACTGTGAATGTAAACAAGATATTTTTACTTACTATATTGATAAAATTTACATGATTGATCATACTCAATACTGATGAGGACTGAAAAAAAATTGGCAATATTCCTTTATAATATGCATCCTTGTTGACAAAGAAATTCCAACTCTAAGATTTCCCCATAGTTTGCCCAGCCCATATAACACATACTCTCTCACACATACATAGACACATACTGCAGCATTGTTTAAAAATATTAAAATTCTGGAAATAAAAATAAATAGCCATCAAAAGGGGATTATTTGAAATAAAGAATCTCTATCGTGGATGAAGCCATTAGAAAGGACTTACATCTATATACAACGAACCAGGACGTTGTCCAAGTTGGAGGATTAAGTGAAAAGAGCGAGTTGTGGAATAACAAAGTATGACTCCATCCTTGTACTACGAATACATGTGTATTTAATGTATACTGGCATTCACAAGAAAAAATATGGAACAACAGTCACTGGATTTTTCTGTTGTTCTCTCAAGGGTGGGATCATGAAGGTCTTTCACTTTGGTATAATTTGTCAGAAGTATATATCATTTTATAATCAGACAAGTTATACTTTTTTTAAGCCTAGAAGTTTTGAATAGGCTCCAGATTTGCACCCTAACCCTGACAATTTCTACATGTGTGAATTCTGATAAATTACTTTACTCTCTAAATCTGTTTCTCCGGTCCAAAATGAGAACATTTTTTTTTTTTTAAAGTAACGAATATACTGTTAATTGATCTCAGGTAAAAATTACTTGGGAAAGGTCAGTAATCATTTTAGCCCCTATTCTGTTAGAGCCGTATCCTGAACAGCCTTGAGGAACTGGGTCACCTGGCTGTTTTCACTATTTCACATCATCCACAGTTTTAGAAAAAACAAGGCATCGCATCCGGTTAGGTTAAATGCATGGTTGGCAGCCAAATCCAGTCTCTTATATTCCATATTTTTTCTTTAGCTCTTCTACTTTGTTGATGTTAGCTTTCATGGCATCTTCCTTGGTAGTCCCTTTCAGCTCATTCCAGGCATCCCACTTGGCCTTGCCTTTGAAGTCCAACATCCCAGGCCATTCTGTGTTTACATCGCCCGCAGTCGCTTGTTTGCAGTGGCCGTAGATGAACAGCATCCTTGCCTCCTGTGCCCTCCTTGCCTCACAATCTTAAGGTAGTAGTAGTTGTAGTAATTATTCAAGAACTTTTAAATCCAGAGGGGCTGGTCTGGCCTGATGGCAGAGCTGGGTAGCCTTCATATTACACACCATAACATGCAATTGCATCATAAGAGCAATTTCTCAGCTACAGACCTTCAGGGACACAGAGTTGGAGAACCCTACTGCATAAACCCTTCAAAGTTGACCCTGCTGAATTCAGGGTCCCCAAGTCCTCACCTGTGCTTCCTTTTGCCTTACCGGTGAAAAAGCAGTCTGCTTTGCCCACCTGTTCCTTGATCCTCTGTTTCTGGACCAGGTGCTTTGTGTTCCTAGCTCAAGTGTTCACTTGTTTGCATCTGGCTGGTGCCCTGCTCAAAAACGCACAGTGGTCACCTAGTGCCTGCGAGAACAGATCTTAACACCTTCGTCGGCCCTTCAGTGTCCTCGAGATGTGACCTATTTCCCCTTCTCTGCGTTTCCCACTGCTCCCTCATGTCTTCCTCACTTCCCTTTCATCAAACCCATCTCTGCCCTAGCCAAACATCTGCCCTTCAGAAGGATGTATGACATTATCTCTGAAAATTCCCACCAGCTCTGTGTTTTCTGATTCCATCCATGAAAACACAGGTATTATTAAGAACATGAAAGGCAGTATGTTGGGCCTTTCTAAGAACACCAAGGTAGCACTGATGCATACGTTATTACATGAAAAAGTCTATGAAAACCGGAATAAATGCTCAAAACATAAAAATAGAAGCCAGAATTTGTATATAAAATTAGATTTAGCTCTTAAGTAGATTTTTCTCTAACCACCTGCATCAGAATCTCCTGAGAAGATCCTCAAAAGGAAGGCTGGCGGGCTCCACCCAAATGTTTCATATAATAATCTCTGGGCATGGATGAAGACATCTTCTTTTTTTGAGACTAGTTTGAGAATCACTGCCCAAGTTACTTTTCCAAGTCTTTCAATAATAATAAACTTGACAAAAGAAAAATAACTATATATACCATAAGAATATGATAGTTATACTTCTTTCAAGATCCACATTTTAATTTCTTGAATTTTTATTAATTGGGAAAACAAAGTTCCACACCCACCAATGATTCCAAGTGACTTTAATTTTATTTATTTATATATTTAGCTTAAGTACTACATAGATTCTGTAAGCAGTTTTCTGCTTCCTTTGAACAGGAACAGTAACATATGAAGGTCTTACTCTAGGTCTCTCTTTTCTGATCTCGTTCCATTCACCCTGTCCATTTGTTCCTATTGTTAAAAAAAACCTTACAGAACAATTTATAAAGCAACGTTTCAAGGACACAACAAATTGGAAAAAGAGCTGGAGTCAATCCACCAGAAGACTGACGGATGAACTCACAGACATAAAGGTCTCTCTATAGTTCTTCTCAGTTATTAAAATGTACATCTCCAGTTTTGAAAGATATGGTTCTAGTGACATGATAAATAAAATCGCAGGGTCCTTAGATGAGCTGAACCTAGCCATAATCATCACTCCTGATTATATTTTCCTTATGCTTTTAATTAAAGGTGCACAGGTGCCTATCGCCCCGGCCATTCAAGTCTGAAATGTAGCAACCTCAAAAGGAACCCACGCTGGAGCATGTCTCAGAGCAGAGACGAATGCAAAACAGGCAGGCGGAGTTCACAGGAAGCCAGGAAGATTAAAAATGAGTCATCACCGGCCTTCAGTCTCTAAATTAACCCAGAGAATCATCAAGTCACATAATCAAAATGAATAATTTGTGATGGATCTCTTAATGGTTATCTCTTGTATGAGCTTTTGCTGAATCTTTGGTTCAGTTACTGCAATGCCTTGAAACATAAGTCTAGCAAAAGTTTCAAAAACAAAACACAATGCCAAACTCACCAAATCTCAAATTCTGTCATCCTTAATCAAGTTAAAACTCATGCAATTTTATTAAATATAAGTTTCTTTAAAAATAATTGAACTTTAAATAAGGAAATGTGTAATTTACACCAAACGATAATTCAAAGGATGAAAGAGTATATTTTTAAACATGAGATTCAACAATTTTCCTCCACAAAATAATTAATATTTTGCCAATGATTTATACAAGACCAAGAAAAACTTTCACCTACTTAGAAAAGGACAGTGCTAGTTATAGATTTCTGAAAGTTATGAGAACAAAGAACTATAAGGATCAATTAATAAAAGTCAAAATTTTGGAATCAGTAAGGGTAGATTCCATCCTAAAGCTCTGGAGGAATTGAGAATTTTACATTCTTCACTGCCACAGTGGTCCTCCCTTTTATAGTTAAAATCTGGCCTCTTATAACTAAACACAATCACTTCAACAAGTCAAAGAACAGTTAAAATTCGCTCTGCCGTTACTCTATAAAATATTCTGAATAAGCTGAATTTAAAAATGATTAGAAACGTTATCATCACTCCACCATGGCTTACGAATGGGAGAAATCTGAGATTCTGGGAATGCAGAGAAGGTTGGAAGGCACAGAAGTTTTTCAGAATCCTAAAACTCACTCCAGAATCTGATACATTATATTAGGGAGGCACACCCTCTCTACTGCCAGCAAAGAATTAGTCAATGTAAGGAGAAATGCATATGTTGTATGTGCCAACTGTTAGGCAAAAAACCAAAAAACCCCAAACACACAAAAAAAACACACACAAATTGGATACTTCTTAATAAAGAACTTAATTAATTAACAAAAAACATTATTTACAAAATATCAAATATCAAGGCAAAATAGCAAAAACTTTTTGTAATAATCTGGGTACTGATTCTAAGCCCTGAAGCTCCATGAGGACAAGCCCCTACTTTTGTTGCTCCAATCAGTATCCCCCGCATCTGGCACGCAGTATAGCGGCCAGGGGTCTGGGTTTAACTCCCAGCTCAATCACTTACCAGCCTCCCATAATGGGCAATTTACATAGTCTCTTTGTACCTCTATTTTTGAATCTGCAAAATGATACCTGTTGCATAACTTTGTTCTAAAAAGTAATAATAACAAACACATAAAGCCTTAACTTCGTGCCAGACATTGTTCTAAGCACTTTTCACTTACACTTATTTATTCACTGAATCCTCCCCAAAACCTTATGAGATAGAAACTAATATCCCAAATAAAAGATGAGGAAACTGAGGCTCAGAGAAGTCAGTAACTTGCCGAAGACACACAATTAGTAAGTGGCAAAAAAAAGTTATCTTCTGAACCACTCCATCATCCTTGAGAAAATGTGCATCAAAGCTCAGTACAATGCCTGGCATAGAGCACATGCTCAATAACTAACATTATGCTTGCCAGATTCTGAGGTTACACCAGCGCTCAGCAGGAAAGAGTGCTGTGATCAACTGATGATGCCTATGTGGGTGTAGGATACATTAATGACCACATGTGCCACAGGTTTGCAATCCCTCTTCCATATGAAAAAAGAATCCTGAGGTCTGAGTGCCTGGAGTTTCCCTTCTATATCTCACAGTCCCTGGGATCTGATGTCAGGTTGTCATCATCTCGCACCAGATTATTGCCCCTACTCCTTCCTAGTAATCCTCCCCCCACCTAACTGCCAAAGTGCTCTTCTGAGCACTTGCTCGCTTTCAAGGATCCTACATTTGGCTACCACACCAAATCAAAATTCCACTCCCCGGCTTTCAAGGGCCTAAGAAGACACGGAGGGAACATGTCTCTACCTCTCATTCAAGAGCTCAAGTGCTGACATATCAAATAAATACTTGATAGGAATGGCCACTTTTCATTATGCAGAGAAGAGCAGTGTTTGAGTGACTTCAGAATGGTGATATGCAATTTTTTATTTTATGTATTTATTTTTGCACAATAAAAAATGAAATAAAAAAATAAAATGAAATGAAAATAAAAAATGAAATATTTCAAGATCTCATTTTATTTTTATTCAAAATGAAATAAGCTTCATCTAAGAAAGACGTGAAAGGATATCAAAGAGAAAAGCTGCATTACTATAATAAACCACAATGTTAACATCCAGGTAAATTTTAGATAGCTTCCTAATCTTTCATACTGAAGTTAGAACCTAAATCACAGGGAGAACCTCTAATGATTAGAGATTGAAAGCTGGAACTAAAACAAAAAATGTCATTAATATTCTTAATATTCAAGACCAAACAAGGTACCCATATCCAAAAGAGTGCCTTGAAAGGTTAGCTAGAGAAAATCAAAACATAAGAATTACTGGTGCTTATATCAAGGGACTCCTTTTAATAAACAGAAGTTACTAAGGCTGAACTAATGTCTCTAAACTAACCACATCAATGGACAAAAATAACATGGAATTAATTTAAAATTTAGAAAGAGAACAAGCAACATGGGCTTTGAAGACTTAGCAACATGCCAAATGTTTAATCAGCCTCTCCACTTGGCATGAAGAGATACAAGATTGTACTAGAAGTTCATCTGATTTGCTTAGAAATGCAAATAATTTCCGACAAAAGCCACATCCAGATGTAGCTACATCCAGATTATTCCTGAGTTGAACGTTCTGATGTCAACTCAGGATTTCTGAATGTACACTCACACATCCAACTGGACAGTTCACATGTCCAGATAGCTGGAATATGCAAGTGAACAGGTACCAATACAGTGGTTTTTGTTTGTTATTGTTTTGTTTTAGAGGGAATGTTATTCTTCCTTCAATTGAGCAAGCTGGACTTCTTAGTTCAATGTATGAACTGCAATTCAATTTGATAAAATGTTTCGTGATTCATATAAAAAAAAAACAATGTCAGAAGAGGTGATGTAGTTAGGTTGGGAAGAGAAAGACATTTTAGATGTGTTATTTATTTAACAAACATTTATGGAACAGCTGTAAACCATCAGCCCTAAGGGATACAATGGAAAGCTGGCTCGAATATCTTCAGGAACAACTATGAGTCATTTCTCCTAGTTTCAGTTGAAGCCACCTACAAATTTTTCACAGGGTCAAGAAAAAATGTTAGCATTGGACAGAATAGCAAATCCAGTAGATTAATTAAAATGTCTCTAATTGGTAAATGTATCCACCAGGAAAGCACCTGGTCCTTATTGGGCAGCATCTACATTATTTCCTTTCACATCTCTTCTACCTCTTATGTTTTTGCACAAGAATTATCAGGCTTTTCTTCTCTGTAAAATTCAATCTCACTCCCTGGATTGCAGCTATAAGTAGGCCTGGGAAGGGTCCTAAAAGGAGGAACACGATCAAATTGAGCTAATTAAGTCCTATGTGCTGAAAGTAAGAAGAGGTAACAATTATTAACAATCCTTTATAACTATTTTTGTCTGTCTTTCTCAGGAACCAACCCAGGGATACCCTTTCCTCCAGGAGCAAATCTCTCTGCTAAGGACACCCTCAGGACACCAGTCCCTTCGCTACTTCCTCCAACGCTCCCACAGGCAGTAAGAATCCTACGAAACATGGCAAAAGTAGGCTAGAAACTGGCCTGGATGACTGAGATATGGGTAAAGGCTACCTGCCCTATAATTTGAATGGTGCTCACTTTACAAAACAGGATTAAAGAAACAAGTTTCTTCTTCAAATTTCCAAGAACAAGCTGATACATAAATTGTAGCCCAAGTGTATTCGAAAGCACATTGCCAAGTGGCAAACAATTTTGCTGTATTTACCCCTGAACAGAAAACAAGCAGCCAGTTTATTCTCCAGGTAGATTCCAATAACATTTCATGCCTTCGAATGAAGCTCTTAAAGGTGTAAATGGTAAACAAAAAGAGTCTACTGCTCAAGGACATTAACTTGTGTTAAAAATAAATGTAAATATTTATAGTGTAGCTACAAAATGCCCACTACAATCCAGTGAGAATACATTTTTGAAGTTCAATATAGCATCCATCCTGAAAACATAAAATTACCAATTGAAACGAGGTCTGGAAAAAGATAAAACACCATGGCTTAATCTCTGTGTAAAACAACCCTCAACAATTACCCTCAAAAAACTGAAACAGAATATCAAACATTCAGGTGTACTTTATCTGCTGGAACAAATCTGCATTATTAACCTTGACAGGGCCTTGAACGAGACCACAGATCAACATCCCAGTGATATCCACTATATTTTTGGAAACGCCCTTAGTTAGTCTTGGCGATTAGCAGATGTTGGAAAGCAGTGTGCTCGCTGGGGCGTACTTTGAAAGATGTCTGCTTTACTTACCACCAAACCTTGACTTCCAGAAAGCAAGCCACCCACCCCCACCCCTCAACATTTAAGATTTCTTTCAGTCTTCTAGGTCAGGTTTCCTTTCCTGAATTATTTATTCCTTATAAAATTTTTCTTTTAAACTTCAATAATTACAGAACCATAGGCTCTGGGCTACACACGGTGTGGGGTGTTTTAGAGAAAGTTCTGGAAAATTATGTTTTAGTAGTGACATACCATTTCTTTGTGCATCACATTGGAGGTTTTCAGGGAAGGCTTAGATTATTCAGGTGAGGGAAAATGTCTTAAAAGTCTCTGATAAATGGTAAAAATAACATCACCTCATAAGGTGTGCCACACGCTCCACGGGAGTAAAGGGCTGTTTTTCTAACCCTTGTCCCTTCCTCCTTCACACCATGCACTGCCAAAGACAGTGGGGTGGGCTCTCTGAACGTCGACATCCTCTCCGGGGCTGCATCCCAAGTCTGAACCAGAAACCCACGCGCGCCCACGTCTAGGTCGCGACCATAGTCCCGCCCCGCCACCAGGAGCCACGGCTTCCTGCCTTCCCCATCAAGGTGACACTAACCCCCGGGGGGCCGGTGAGGGGCCCACAGAGGCAGCACAGGAGGCGGCCGATCGCAGGGCTGGCAGGAAGGAAGCGAGCAGCCGCCAAAGCGCGTTTTCTTCCCCCGGAGCAAGCCCGGGACCGGACGTCGCCAGCGGAAGGAGGGCCGGCGCGCGCCAGGCCGCGGGGCACACGCAGCCGGCGCGCGCACTTCCCATTGCGAGGCGCGTTCACACTCGCAGCGCGCGGCTACTCACCAGCAGCCCTTGATGTCTGGAGCCCGCGTGGGACGGCGGCTGCGGCGGCTGCCCCCGCGCCTGCCGTGTGGCCTTGGCATCCGTCTGGCCGCTGCAGCCCGGGCCCCGGTGGCTTTTGCTGGAAGGCACTGCAGCGGGGTGATACCGGCAGCCAGGGAGGAGGCGCCCGCTCGCTGGCCTCGGCCGTGCCGCCTCCCCCCGCTCCTCTGCGGACCGGTGGAGCTTTGCTGGCTCTGCTCGCTCGGGCTCCGTGCGTTGCTCTCCTCGTCGTCTTCCTACTCCTCGCTGTCGGACACCCCAGCGCAGGGGGCGAACAGCACCCTAGCAAACCCACGCGCAGGCCGGCCGGCGCCCAGCCTGCAGCAGTCGTCCCTGCTGCCGCCGCTGCAGGAAAATAAATTGTCACTGCGATGGTCCCGGCCTCCCTTGCCCCAGCCCCTAGGTGCCGCCTCCGCCTCTGCCTCCGCCCCCTCCTCCGCTGTGGCGGCCTCCCCGCATTCTGCGGAAACAGCTCACAGGTGGAAGCAGGTCCCCAAGGATGGCCCAGAGCAAGAGTGAACCAGTCGGGCGCGACTTTCCCCTATGAAACCCTGCACGTCACCTCCTACACCCCCAGCCCGGGACCACCTGGACTCCCCTTTGCTCCACTATCAGTTTCACCGAGACAGACAGGAGTGGTGCTTTTGGAGACTGCAGAGTACACAAGCCTTGACGCGTCCGTGAAAACTGCCACTGGAGTCTGACGAAGGACAGGGTTTGAGTGAAAATCCCACTTATACCTCATGTTAGGAATTCCATTTTGAGATTTATCCATAACTGGATACACCTACATATCATGAAACACCTTAGCTCTCCCTCCCTTCACCTTTGTGTACTTGGAAAATACAAATTATTATAATATCTCTTAGAATGATATTATTAATATTATATTATTACCACGTGCAGTGTTTTTACCACAGTGTTGGCACTCTGCCAGGCACTCGGTACAAGTAATTTTACTCCATCTGCTACAGCCCTATATATAAAAGGTACTCTTATTTTTTTCCATGTGAGACAGAGAGAAGTAATTGATGCCAGGTTACCCACCTAGAAAGTGGTAGAAGCTAAGATTTAAACTGTAATCTGACACCGAAAGGTGTTTCTCTTGGCTGGACAGATTCTATTAATTTATAAACATTCTATGAACACTGCTGCTGCTGGATGAAACACATGTGATTTTCTTGAGCTTACTTGGGAGGGTACCTCCAAGTGAAAGAAGTGACTACAGAGCCGGGTGGTGGAACATTGGCTTTCTTAGTTAGCTTTTCATCTGGAGACCAAACTTCTAGCCCTGGCTCTGTCACCGACTGAGTTGTTTGGTCTTAGGCATTTCACCTTCTTAGACCTCATCTTCCTGCATTGATTTTTAAAATGAGAAGGTTTGATTGTTAGAAGTAACCTGTAGCCTTAATTTTTAAGAAGCAACGGTGTTGTTCTATTTCTAATTTTGAATTTGGTTCCAAATCTTAAAATCAGTAAATTTCACAAAAATTCAGACATTTGGCATGTTCTGAAAAATTGTAAGATCGGTGGGTTCCAACAACTGCCAGCTGGTGCTAAGTAGCAAGTGTCTACCTTTGGACTGGGAAGATTTTCCACCAACCTCACCACTCAGTTTTCCACCAACCTCACCACTCCATACACCCATACGTCACTGACATTTGAAGATATGGTAGATATTTAAGTTTGCATTTCTGGACCAGATAATGTCATGACCTTCTGGATAATCTAAAATTCAGTGATAAGAAGTTTAACCAGATTCCTAAAAAGTATTATAAAACAAAAAATTCCACATGCATATTTATAGTGGTCATTGATCATTAAGGCTAGGTCTTTCTACCTAGCATCCAAATTCTCATAAAAGCCAAAATGGCCCAATACTCACTGTCCCCACCCTGTGGCAGCTAGGGCACCATCATGGGACCTAAGTTTAGCCTCAGTGGTTCCTGTCCAGTTCTTTGAATCTGGATTCTGTTGTTCAAAGAAGAGACATTTTAGAAACAACTCCATTATCTGCGAAGTGGCTTTTGTGTCCAAGGACAGTAGTGCCAGAGGTGACAGGTGATAGTATCTACTGTGGCAATGCTAGTGGTATCATATGTGGGCTGTTTGAGTAGTGTGACCTGTTCTAATTCCAGCTGCCAAGCTTCCCTGCCGGTTCTCCAGCCCTCCTCTTTGGCATGACATCTGATGACCTTCCAATATATTTCTCCTCTTACTAAGTTAGCCAGAAATGATTTCAGTGTTTGCCACCAAGAACTCTGATATAACAACTTTTGGGGTGATTGGAGCTATGTCTCCCTTTTATTAATTGAGTTAATGAAGAGTGAGCACCCAGATATTTATATAACTTTTATCTGAGAGACTTTTTAAGCATTCTATAGTTTTACTTGTATTTTTAAAGATTCAATCTCAATGGTATTAGAAATGCAGATTTTTTAAAAGGTAGAGTTTTTCAACCTTACCAATCATATTAGCAAAGATTGCTTATAAATAAACATTTCTTCATTACTGCTGAGAGTGCAATGAAATGAGCCCTCTTATCTGGTGATGTCATTTTGGTACACTGCTGGGAAAGGAATTTGTCAGTTGTAAAATTTACTTCCTTCCACCCCTGGTAATTCCAGTTCTAAGAAGCAGTTTATCCTAAGGATATCTGATGCGTGCAATAAGATTTCTCCATTGAGATATTTATCACTAACTTTAGGCATTAAAATCATGTTTATGATGGGTTTTTAATGACATTGAAACTGCTTATGATACAATGTTAAGCAAATAAGAATGCAAAATTGTGTATACATATAATCTCAAGTTGGTAAAAATACAGGAAAAACTCTAGGAGAATTTATTAAAATTACCTTCTACATATTAGTTATCTAGGGCAATTATAATTATCTTCTTTATGCTTTACTATAATTTTAATTTTTCTATAAAGGGCATTCTTTTATTTAGGAAGAAGAATTTTTTTTTTTTTTCGAGACAGTGTCTCAATCTGTTGCCTAGCTAGAGTGCCGTGGTGTCAGCCTAGCTCACTGCAGCCTCAAACTCCTGGGCTCAAGTGATCCTCCTGCTTCAGCCTCCCAGTAGCTGGGGCTTACAGGTGCATGCCACTGCACCTGGCCAATTTTTCTATTTTTAGGAGAGACTGGGTCTTGCTCTTGCTCAGGCTGATATCAAACTCCTGACCTCAAGCAATCCTCCCACCTTGACCTCCCAGAGTGCTAGGATTAAAGGCATGAGCCACTGGGACCAGTCAGAAATATTTAATCATTAAAATAAACAGATCTGGCAGCCAGATAAATATGAAGTTGAATCAATCAAAGTACTTCATTCATAATAAGTACATTATAAATATTGGAGAAAGGAACAAAGATAGGAATAAAGAAGGGAGGAAGGAAGGGAAGGCTCATTATTTCACAAAGAAGAGTGCTGAATTAAGAGATTGTGACTTCTCTGTCATTTGCTTAGTTGATGACATACGTTAAAATAGGGCATTACATTCTAAATTGCTTTGTTAAGCAATATTACATTTGAGTATTTCCCAACTGATGACAAATGACAAAACATTAATACCTTTCTCACTGGATGAGTAATATGAAGTCAGAACTCAGATTTTTTTCCTGTCTCACATCAGAGATAGCTCTGTTCTGAGAAGCTGGAATAGCTTCAGGGCATTTGTATTCAAGTCAAAGAGGATCCTTCCTGCCCCAGAGTGGCCCTAATAGGGATGTCTGCCACTCTCTTTGTGGCACCTCAAAGCCCAAGAGCATGGAGTCTCTAGTCTCCCCATCTGTTAGCATCCTTGTTGAATTTCATTTCTTGCATCTGACAATACAAAGAGAGAGTATGCAGAGTTAAATTGTACGTTAATCAGAAAGCTAAAACTGCGTTCACATACTGCTCTCTTCACATTGTTTGGTGTATGTGCATAACGTGGTGGTCCCTAGGGTAATATCACTGGGCATTCTTGCTGACACCAGAGAGGCTGGAGTCCTTGCCCTTTGTTTGAAATTTGGAATCTCCTGACTCTGGATTGTCTCTAAAATCAAAAGTCTCCAGGGAAAGACGAGAACTAAAATACCCAACTGATTCTGTTGGAAAAAAAATATTCATCTCAGAGATTATTATGCACTTAAAAGTATAGACTTCAGAAATTATCGTATTCTTAAAAACACATGTTCTTACGATTCTGGCTTTGCTATCGTTTATACCATTGGTTCTCAAAGTGTCGCCCGGGGTCCCTGTAATCCCTTCAGACATCTGCAAGGTCAAAACTATTTTCATGACAATACAAATACATTATTTGACTTTTTTCCTCTCATTCTTTCATGAGTTTGCAGTGGAGTTTCTCAGAGCTACATGTATGATGTCACCACAGCTGGAATGCTAATTTTTGTTTTGTTTCAGACAATAATTATATTGTAATAAAAATGTGATATGTAGTTTAACATGTAATTGGTTTATTATTGTTTAATAAATTAATAAAAAGCATTTTTAAGTTTCTGTTTTATTTTCAGACATAGTAAAAATGGACAGACATAATTCACAAAAACAAAAGCTCTCCGGAATCCTTTATAATTGTAAAGATACTTTTTAAAAATATAAAGAAGCCTTGAGGCCAAAAAGTTTGCAAAACATTGGTCTATGCTATTAGGGAGCTGGTAAGTTCCAAATAACTTATTTCCCATTTGAGGAATTATAACTATGGTAGCTTAGCCCGTGTCACTAAACCCAGGAAGCAATGCTTCTAAAATGGAAATGGCCGGCACGTTTCATTTTTTCCACTCATGTGATTTATTTTGGTGCTCTCTTCCTGTCAGTTACTTAAACTTAGACAATTTTGCTCCCTTATGTCCCCATATCCGATACAGAATGAGGTTTGGGAGTATCTGGAGCCTTGTCCTCTTCTGCTGTTTACAAACTGCCCTGGGCCTGTCCTGTCTGAGCCTACTTCTTTCCATGGGAAACGCGAGAATGGCTGCTCTAGATAGCTCTGAACGTATGGAGTTAGTGACTGTTAAAGCATTCTGAAAATGATAATGTACTTTGTAGACATAAGGCTTACTACCACTAAACATTTCAATATACAGGCAGATATTTGATGAAAAATGTAAATTCTCTCTTTGCCCAATATTATTTGATCCTTTGGATTTAGGTACAAAAGACATTGATAAATGTGGACCAAATATTAATAGTGTTGGGGTGTTAGATTGTTTTTTTAAAAGTTTTCTTTTTTTGCAGGCTGATTTGCAGATGTAAAGTATGTGCACTGAAGGACAGAAAGGTGGAGAGAGGGCAGGAGGGAGGTGGTGAAACAGTACCTGACTCTCATAGTCAAAATATATCCTGTAACATCTCCCCTGGGGCTGCTCCAATGCACTAGAGATCCTTCCATCATAGACTTTGCTATTATTTAACAGTTACTCAATAGATTTGAGCAGTTTTCATTTAAAAGAAAAGTGCTACATAGATAAGATGGCATTGTGTTGGTTATTTAAATTTAATATTAATATTTCTTTGGTCAACAGAAAAAATACATCTTCTGTTTATGGAAAAATGTCACTGCTGGAGATGTTACTAGAGTAAATAATATTATCTTAAAATATAACAGTTAAATTTATCTATGACTATATAAGCAAAGACATGACCTTTTCCAAGGACAAATATTAAAAATAGCAGATCCCTAAATACATATTTAGGCATGTGCTGCTGGACTTAACTCTTAGGCTCATAAAGTTGATAACACTTATATCTTAGCCTGCTCAGGCTGCCATATCAAAATACCACAGACTGATTGGTTTAAATAACAAAAATCTGGGCTGTTCGCCATGGCTCATACCTATAATCTTAGCACTTTGGGAGGCGCAGATGG